>JASKGM010036004.1:0-23989 GCA_034509205.1 Ceratonia siliqua
TTGTTTCAGTCATTAGCATCGTTCAAATTTCCTCTTCTATATTCTCTTGTAAGATTTAGAAGAATTTGTTCGAAGCACTCTTGTAAGTTTTTGTTCTATCTCTTTCAGCAATAACATATCTGTTTTATCGATCCTGTTTGTTTTATGGTATATATATATATATATATATAGATAAGGCAACAGTTACTTGCTTACATGGCAGCATTCTGTACATTTTTTCTAAAGGTGAGGAAGGAAGTCTGACACATAGGTATGGATCCTTGATAAATTTCAAATCCTAGAAACTTTACCTTTACTTATATATATATATATATATATATATATATATATATATACCAGAACTCATCAATAGAGACTACAAGCATATCATCATCATACCATTCCAAGAGACATGTCCACAAAATATTTAAAATCTGTATAACTTATTCTTGTACTTGATCAATCATATACATACTTTCATCAAAACTGAACTGTCATAATTAAATCATAATTATAAGATTTCAGTTGAAGCCGTACCATAATTCACTTACAAACTATGTATATCACCTTATAACAAATGTAAAGTTATCCTTCCCACAATAACTATCATCATATACTGATATCAAGGAAGAGGTTGTGAACCATGTCTGATAGTTTAGAAAAAATCCATATCCAAAGTTCAAAAACACTGTGTCATTCAGTATTATAGAATCAATATTATATATTTCGCCAGTAGCTTAATTCTTCATCAAGAATTTCCAACACATATTAGAATGTACTTTCAAAACAAAAATATACTAATCAATCAATCATAATTCCATATCCTTATCTATGTAAAGTATTTGCTTTAAGATTTCAAACTCATATCTATGTAATTACCCTTTAGCTCAAAATCACATAGTTTCAATACTTATAATTACATAAACCAGACATTTCGAAATATGATATTCATAACCATAAATTACATATCAACTCCATCAATATATGCATATATTCCAATCAACTCATAAAACATTTCCCGATCCCAAAAAAATTTACCAAGACATTATTTCGTAATTGATCATATTTTTATATCAGAAAATATAAACTGCTCAGTGTATATAAACATACTACACGTCTACTAAATGGTAGAGATATCCACTCACCCGCTAAATACTTGCTTTGAGTACCCGAAGATGCCAATTTAACCTGGTTTAGCTCAAGGTTGAAATAATTTAAAAGGGACAGATATTAGAGTCTATATAAAAAATTTATCTAAGACTTAGAAAAGTATGGATTCGTATATCCTGAAGTATCAGCTCACAACTGCACCAACCTGCAGACATTGGACGGCCATAATGCGCCCTCCTTTTTATTGGCGTATGATGTGCTTTTTGTTTCTGAGACGATTGTAGGCGTTCAACACATGTTGAACGTACGGCCATGATCGTCTTAATTATATAGGATCCAAATTCAACAAGTATCAATTCAAGTTTATAGGTATGACCCAGGGAACCAGAACTGTTCAAAAGACACAACGGTAACCAAAACTTTACCCAAAATAGCTAGAGAACTTTACTAGCTAGAGAACCACTTCTTTTATGAAACTTAACCTTCCTTCACAACCAACCTTAGAAACAACCCCTCACACCTAAATCACAAGGATTCCCACCGATTAAACTCAAGGAAGAAGGTGTTGAATAGAAAGATTCTTCACCAAATGAAAGAAGATGGACAAATTGAAGAAGCTTACCTCCAGAAACCCTCAAATCGCCTAGAACCCGAGAGGAGGGCGCTAAAACCCTAAATTTTTTTCAAAGCCCTGAGGTCTCTTCTGCCCTTTATATATAGCAAATTAAACCCCCTGAGCTCCGATATACCGGTTACAAACGTTCGGTCAATTGGATAAGCATTTTTGACAAAATTAGAAAAATCAAAAGTTTTGCAATGCAACCCCATTCATACTAAACCTTTTCTACACCAATTTAATTCAGAAATTTATATACACCTCTCCAAACACATTCTCATTTAATTCATTCATACATGTAGTCTAGAACCAGGTTAGCCCAGTGGTTTGCGGCCCGGTACGGCCTGCAGAAACATGGGGATCCAACCCGGAACGCTTGCCTTGCCACGCACCCGCCTTAGGTGCATCCCTGGGGCCTATAAATACGTCGGCCATATGGACAGGAACAAAAAAAAAAACACACGACATCCACTTCACGCAACCAAACCAATCTAGCACGACCATCAGGGATCGGACACATGCACGGTTAAATGTTTCCAAACTACTAATGGCAGTAATTCGCACCAGCGGGACCGAAGGAACCGTCTTAGCCTTCGCATTCCTTATACCTGAACTCAGTTAACGACAATTGGCGCCAACTGTGGGGACCTTTTTATTGTAGGTCGGTTTGACTGAACAGTTCTTTGCCATGAAGCACTGCATATCGCCGGGCGTACCGGCTGGCACCACGGACGTGGGAGGTGGGCGATCTCCTGGTCGCAACCCCCTGGTCCTTCCCCTTGTTAGGACACGATGCTTAAGCGACATAAGCCGGATCCAGTTATCTCTTTTACATATGAGGATTACGGGTGCATAGACTGTAATCATGACGACTCTATGTTGATCAGCTGCTTTATAGCCAATTTCGAGGTCAAGAAAGTTCTAGTAGACCAGGGAAGTTCGGCAGATATTCTGTTTCTTGGCACTTTTAATAAACTCGGCCTTCATCCTAGCTTACTTCATACCCGGGCACCTTGGTGGGCTTCTCCGGCAATCATGTTGAGGTTAAAGGTGTTATCACCCTCCGAACCACTTTGGGTGGAGCACCGTTTGTCACCAGCGCGGATGTATGATATTTGGTTGTGGACTGCCCCTCTGCATACAACATCATTCTTAGCCGCCCTTCCCTCAATCAGTTTCGGGCTATAATTTCTACCCGCCACTTGCTTATGAAGTTTCCCACGACAACCGGGATTATGGGGTCGGTCTGGGGATACCAGTTTCAAGCCCGGGTTTGCTATAATGCCAGTTTAGCCCCAACGCCAATGCAGACTTATTCGTCCGAAACTATGGTGTCGGGCTTCCGCCCGGTGTCCTCACCATCACAAACGATTGAACCTGGTTCCTTTCAAATACCCTCTCATGACCTTGACAGCAGATAAGATGTAGACGCTAGCAGACCGGAGCCACATGGAGAGATATTGACCGTCTAGATTGGCAATACACCCAAGCAGGCAGTAAAGGTCGGTGCGGACATGCCCCCGGTGGCTCTACAGGACCTCTTTGGGCTCCTAAAAAAGAATAGTGACATTTTTCCCTAGAAAGCCTCTTATATGCCAGGTATTGATCCTCATTTTATTTGCCATAAACTCTCTATCAGTGCAGGGGCAAAACAAGTTAGCCAGAAGCGCCGAATTTTTGGCCCGGAGCGTCAACAGGCAATTCACGAGGAGGTCCATAAGCTCATGGATGTTGGGTTCATACGGGAGGTTATCTACACCACCTGGCTATCCAATGTATTGTTGGTCAAGAAATCTAACGGTAAATGGTGGATGTGCATCGACTTTTCTGACCTTAATAAGGCCTGCCCTAAGGACCAATATCCACTTCCTCACATTGATCAGCTGGTTGACAATGCTTCCGGGTACCAATTCCTGAGTTTTTGGATGCTTACTCGGGGTATAACCTAACGGTAAATGGTGGATGTGCGTCGACTTTTCTGACCTTAACAAGGCCTGCCCTAAGGACCAATATCCACTTCCTCACATTGATCAGCTAGTCGACAATGCTTCCGGGTACCAATTCCTGAGTTTTATGGATGCTTGCTCGAGGTATAACCAAATCAGTATGCATCTGGATAACGATCCAAAACAGCGTTTATCACCGATCAGGATATCTTCTGTTATAGGGTCATGCCTTTCGGCCTTAAGAATGCGGGGACTACCTACCAGCGCTTAATGAATAGGATATTTCAGGACCAGATTGGTCGTAGTGTCAAGGTTTATGTCGATGACCTGTTGGTTAAATCTTTCGATGCTGCTGGTCATTTCGCTGCGTTGGCGGACACGTTTCTGTAGCTTCGAAAACACGCCTTACGCCTCAATCCTGACAAGTGTGCCTTTGGCGTGGGCGCAGGCAAATTTCTGGGGTTCATGCTTACTAACCGGGGGATCGAGGCCAATCCGGTAAAATGTCAAGCCATTGTGTCCATGGCATTGCCTCGGTCTCAGAAGGATGTACAGCGGCTGACAGGGAGAATAGCCGCTCTTTCCCGGTTTATGTCTATGTCTGCTGATCGCTCATTTCTCTTTTTCAAAACATTAAAGAAGGCTAACAATTTCGAGTGGACCCCGGACTGTGAGCACGCTTTTCTACAGCTTAAGCAATACTTCGACCCTGGTTTGGGAGGACAAGATCCCAATTCTGATTTATTACACCAGTCATGGGTTACATAGGGCAGAGCTCCGTTACCAAAAGCTTGAAAAACTGGCCTACGCTTTGCTTCCTTCAGCCCGGCGGCTTTGGCTATATTTTCAGAACCATCAAGTAATAGTTTTGACAGACAGCCCTATTCGTCAAGTGCTACGGAAGCCAGACCTCGCTGGCCAAATGCTCACGTGGTCGATCGAACTTTCCAAGCATTCTCTTGTGTATGAGCCGCGTGGATCCATAAAAGCTCAGGCGTTGGTGGACTTTATGGCAGAATTTACAGATCCTTCAACCGACGGTGACGACCTTACCACATGGCTTTTGGCAGTTGATAGCTCTTCAAATTCTAAAGGGGCCGGTGTTGGGGTGGTATTAGAAAGCCCCGCCAGTGTTGTGATCGAGCAATCTTTACGGTTCGACTTCCCAACCTCCAACAATCAGGTCGAGTACGAGTCGTTTATCGTAGGCCTGAACCTTGCATTGGAAGTTGATGTTCAAAAAATTCGGGTCCATACCGACTTTTTGCTTGTGACAGGCCATATTCGCAGGGATTATCAGGCCAATGACTATCAGTTAGATAGATATCTGACGCAGGTGGCCACCTTGATTTCCCGGTTGGACGCGTTCTAGATCCAGTATATCCCGTATGCACAGAATTCTTGGGCAAATGTTTTATCCAAACTAGCCGCTAATAGAAGCTCCGGTCATAACAAGACAGTTGTCCATGAGACGCTTCGTGCCCCGAGTGTCGAGGAAGCCCTTGTCCACTCCCTTGATCTCGGGTAAACCTGGATGAACCCCATCCTTGCGTATCTTGGACATGGATAGTTACCTTCCGACAGGGCTGAAGCTCGTAGGTTGCAGTGGTCCGCCACGGCATATTGTGTTATTAGAGGGCAGCTTTACAAACGTGGGTATTACACCCCCTCCTAAAATGTCTCCTCCCAGACCAGTTCGGGTACACGCTTCGGGAGATACACGAGGGCATCTATGAGCATCACATTAGGGCCCGCTCCCTCGCCACGAAGGTGTTGCACACAGGCTATTACTGACCGACGCTGAAAACTGAGGTGGCCAGCCTGGTGTGCAAGTGCAAAAAGTGTCAATGTTTTTCACATTCCCAGCTACCACCTGCCACTTATCTTCATGGCACGGTGGAGCCATGACCATTTTCTCGTTGGGGGGTGGATCTGTTGGGTCTATTTCCTAAGGCTGCAGGGCAACAAAAATTTCTTATCGTTGCTATCGATTATTTTACTAAATGGGTCGAAGTGGATCCCCTGGCCACAATTAATGCTCGGCAAGTTAAACAGTTTATTCAAACTTTCATCATTTGCAGGTTCGGTGTGCCTCATACCATAACAACGGACAATGGAACTCTGTTCACTGACACTGGCTTCTAGCGATTTTGCGCCAATCTCAATATCCGGCTCAGTTTCACTTCCGTCAAGCATCCTCAGGCAAATGGCCAGGTTGAAGCGGCCAACCGTATTCTGCTCAACGGCCTTAAAAAATGACTTGATTCTGCTAATGGCCGCTGGATAGAAGAGCTTCCTTGGGTAATTTGATCCTACCGCATGACCTCCTAGACCTCCACTGGTGAGTCGCCTTATAAGCTCACCTATGGTACAGAGGCCATGATTCAGGTTGAGGTCGGGGAGCCAGCCTGGCGGCGCTAGAGTTATGATGCGCAAGGCAATACTGAGCTACTGCAGGTAAATCTGGACCTTTTCAAAGAGGATCATGATCGGGCCTACTTACGGATGATGGCTTACAAACAACGGATAGCCCGATATTACAACGCTCGTGCTCGGCCTCGTGAGTTCACCCAAAGCTAGCTGGTTTTGCGCTGAGCTAACATCAGCTACGCTCACCACCTTGCAGGAAAGCTAGCTCCAAAATGGGACGGTCCCTACAGAGTCCAGGTAGTCTTGCACAAGGGTGCTTATAAGCTAAAAACCTTAGACGGACATACTGTTCCTTGAACTTGGCATGTGTCACAATTGAAATTGTATGGTAACTATGTATGTTCATATTTTTCGCTCTTTGTCAACCTTCCTTCTTTTGTTTACTCTTTGCTAAACTTGCTCAAGCAACCTCTAGGGGTATAATACCCCCAACAACACTGTCCATACACGGTTCGGGTTCAAATACCCTCAACAAAACCGTCTAAACACGGTTCAGGTTCCAATACCCCCAACACCACTGCCCCCAAACGCGGTTCGGGGTCAGATACCCCCACCAATCCATCCCACCACGGTCGACCCGTCTGCTAGGTTTACGCAACGGCCCCTACACCTTTCCTTCCACACAAAAAAAAAACACCACAAAAAAAAAAAAGAAGTAAGCCATACAAGTTCCATTTCAGTCAAAAGATCACAATAATAGCATGGTAAAGTTCAAAGTAGCGCAAGTTTCATAAGTAACGCCTAACACAAGTAATAAATGTAATGTGAGTTTTATTTAAAACGATCACAGAAAAATATCACACTGATGTCATGGCAAAGTTCAAATGTTACTCGAATATATGGTTACAAATGATTACAGGGGCAAGACACCATGGCACGCTCCGAGTTAACTTCCTACTCGAGGGTTGTCTCGGAAGAGGAATCACTGTCATGACCCGAATCTTCGATGGCCAGGTCATCATCCCCGTCACCCTCATCATGATCGCTGGGGTCCACCAGGTCCCCGTCTTTGAGCACTTTAAAGCAAACCATAGTCTCGGCCGGTACGGATGGAAAGAGCCTTCGTACTTGTTCTCTGCAAGCTTCAAAGCTTTCCCTATAGGCTTTAGCATAATTCAGGGTTATTTTCTTCTCCCCGCGTTCCTGCATCCTCTTCTTAGCATCCCCGAGCCTGGCATACGCATCGTTCTATCTAAGCAGTAAGGGTATCTTTTTCGCGATAGAGCGCTTCCTTTTCTTGCAACACCGAGTCCTTAACATTGATGCACTCCGTGAGACCCTATTTCAACTTGGCCACCTGCTTCTCTAGATCTACGGCCCGAACTCGGTACTCTGATACCTCCCCTTTAGCAGTCTCGGCCTCTGCATGAGCTTTGGCAATAAGGTTCCATGCCTCATGTGCCTCCTCCAGCTATTTTTTGTATCTTTCTAATTCAGCACCTTGCCCTCTGATTATTCCCATCAGCTTATGCACCTTTTCATTCAACACAGCAAAGCGATGTTGTAGCTCGGTGCTGACTACTGCACCTTGTGCATGATTTTCGCTGAAGTACCGCAGCAATACTCCGAGGTTGCAGCTTGGAGGGCGGTCTTGTCTGTTTGAGATAAGAAGTGGTCGCTAATCAGTTTCCCTACCCTTATGTTGGTATTCCATAAAGACATAGAGGGGTGGTCGGGCTTCGGAACTACTAATGCTGCAAAACAGTTCCCAAAGCTGGTACTTCTTGTGGCACGAGTGCTGGATGAGGCCCCAGCCTCAGGGGGGTTCCCGGCTTGTTAGGGGGCTCCGAGCTTTTTCCCTATGCTCCGAGCGACCGCAGGTTTAGGGGCCGCCCATTCGTTAGTGGCTGCCCAGCCCTCTTTGGGGGAGGGGGTTGGTGGTTGAAGGGGTACTCGGCGTGGCCTGCTCTGCGTCGGCTACTTGCAGGGCCGAGGCTAGTTTCTGAAGATTCCTCATAATATTGGCCGGCACAGTTTTCCCTGCAAAAAGATGAGGGGGAACGTTAGTGAAATGCTTGCCTACGATTGACACTACGCACTTATAAGCTACTTGAATGCTACCTACTTATTAAATCTAACATTTTCAATCAGACATCCTTGGCCCTTTCGCAGGCTAGTGTCTTGAGATGTGAAATCACCCATCTAGCCTCATCCTCGTACTACTCCATTCTATACGTTTCGGTTTTTATATACACATGTTGCCACTACAGCGGGAACCTGGGCTGTCTGTCTCTAAGGAAAAAGACATTTCTGTGGCCGGACTTTGGCACGGTTACCTGGAAAAACTGACTCTTCCACTCCTTGGCCGATTCTTCGATCAGCTTCATCAAGGATAGGCGGGCGCTAGCAGAGAGATACAAATATCCCGACCTTTTCTTGGCTCTTTTGCTCGGATCCTTTAACATATAAAAAAAAAAAAAGAAGAACACGTGGAGGCGAGGGCGGATGTCAAGTATCGAGCATAATCACTCAAATCCCAACAGGAAGCCCAAGCCGTTGGAGTGTAGTTGCAAGAGGGCAATGTTTACAAAAGAAAAGAAGTCCATCTCAAATTTTCCTAAGGGAAGCGAAGCCTCAACTTTTTCTAAAAAGTAGTAGTTGAAGGTGAAAAAACGGCTTCCTGGACTCCCCTCGCAGACTAGCACTTCCTACGGGCACGCCTCCGAATCAAAGGAACAGTCATCCTAGTTAGATATGGGGAGGATTTTTCTTATGATTGGTAGGTGATCGATATGTATGCAGGACGATAAACTATTGATGTCCTCACTCACCCATTCATAACCTGAGCTTAGCGAGCTACCATTATTCCCTGAACTTGAAGTTTCACCCTCTTCACTATGGGCCGAGGTCGGGGATCTTCTCTCCTCATCAAAAGAGACGATTTCTAGTCACGTGTCCATAGCCAGAAAGGAAAGAGAATAAGCACAAAGGAGAATGCGAAGCTTACCAGTTGAACAGCAGGGGAAAGGTGACGCCTTTGGACCCCGTTAAAGCGTCGCTCATGTACTCCAAGGGTTCCACGAGAGGCCAGAGAGGGTTGAAAGTGACAATCTAAGATTGCGCGTCTCACTTTATAGGCCCAAAAAGCCGAAGGAGAACACTCGACGGCTGAGGAGAATCTCAGGAGGATATCTAACGGTCCCAGGAACCTTAAGGGATAGTGTCAGGCCTCGAGACACAGAAACGTCACACTTGAAAACACGAAAACGCCAACTTTCTAGAAACATCTTGATAAAGGTAAAGTGCGTTCCACGAGCATTGAGGGGATACTGCCCGTGGAAGGCGCGTGGTAGCACTTATTCGGGAATCATCGGCAGGGTGAGATCAGGTGCCCTGGTCGGTCGCTTCCTTACTCGGGTAACGCTTGTGCCTTACCCTAGCTTTCAGGGGGACAAGTGTCTAGGCCTAGGTTGGCCCAGTGGTTTGCGGCCTGTAGAAACATGAGGATCCGACCCGGAACGCTTACCTTGCCACGTGCCCGCCTTAGGTGCATCCCTGGGGCCTATAAATACGTCGGCCATATGGACAGGAACAAAAAAAAAACACACGACAGCCACGTCACGCAACCAAACCAATTTAGCACGACCATCAGGGACCGGACACATGCACGGTTAAATGTTTCCAGACTATTAATGGCAGCAATCCGCACTAGTGGGACCTAAGGAATTGTCTCAGCGCTCGTATTCCCTGTACCCAAACTCAGTCAACAATACATGTTAAAATAAAAAATCCAAAAATTAGTCCAAGTGTAACAAAATTTGATAGAAAAACTTTTGAGGTATTATTTGTTACCAAATTCAATGATCAATAAATACTTAAATAGCCTACAAGGGAAATTGCATGGATGCTACTTACCATTATGCCCTAAGCTTGGACTATATAATCTCTTATCTATCATTCAAATCCAAAAGTATTAATGTGGATTAAAGTATAAGCACTACTTTTGCTAATTTTACCTGTTATTCTAGTCATATTGCTATAAAGCTATTCAAAAGAAAGAAAAAAAAAAAAAGAGAATAACTTTTGAGTGTATAAAAGTGATTTTTTAGATGCCAAGTGCCAAACTAGTAATTGAAATTTTAAATGCAAAGAAAATAACTTCACAAAACAAGAACTATAATTTGGGTATTAATTATGAGGCATTTGCTATCCTACCCCCCACTCTCCTACCTCCTTCCTCTACCACCCCCACTTCGGCACTATTGTTTTGTTATGTTTTGTATTTTTTATCTCAATTTTTTTTTACTTTTTGACATTAATTAAGTATTTACTATATCATATATATTTTTGAGAATTTTTTAAAATATTTTTATATTTTTTTAAAATTTTTAAACTTATAAATAAATAGTATCAAAAAATTATGGATGAATAGTATAAAAAAATCTAAAAAATTCTTAAAAATATTTAAAAAGTTTTTAAAAATTCTAAAAAAAATACATAAGTTAAAAAATATTTTATTAATTTTAAAAAATAAAAAAAATTTTAAAAAAACTTAAAAAATATAAAAAATAAAAAAGTGGGGGACGTGCTTAGTCTCCTTAATTGTGAATACAGAATTAAAGGAACAATGATTCATTGTGCACTGATAATTAAGTAAGTGGGATATTATAAAGATATTTTGTCAGAATAACAGTAAAAGCGATAAAGAACATACATGATGAGTTTGGGTCGTCTCTATACATAGAACATGCATGCCAGGAGATACTCTTCCACAATTTGACAAATAGTACAATTATGTGGTGCATGCATTATTCCATAATTCTTGGTGAAGCACAACAAAATTGTTTTGTTAAAGTGACAATCAATATAAAATTCACTAAAACGTTCTATCTATTAACAGTTCTCAGCCTCACTGGATAGTGAGGTGTCTGGGAGAAAGGAGAAGAGATATTTGTGCTACGGGCGTTGGTACACTTGTTGTTTAAATTGCTCTACTAATGTTTTATATACTCCTTCCATCGAAGGTCGAAGCCTTCTTCACCATGCTCAATTAGTGTATCATGATATATAAAAGAGGATTAATAAACCAAAAGACATTCCGAGAGAAATCGTTAGATTTTGAAATTCATATAATAAAATTACTCAAAAATGTTAATTACAAAATAATTTGGGCTTGAACTCTTATGGTTATAGCTTTATCCGAAAGCCAAAAGTTGGATTTACCTACTCGACAGTGGTAATTAAATTAAGTAGCTAGCCTCAAGCCCTCAACACTAATCTGCATCAGATCTTGTACAAGAGAGACAAAAAGATACCCAAAGATAGAGATGGATCATGAACTATCTTCCCCGTATTTAACAAAGGTGCTTTAGTCATTGTACGCTGTACAGTACAAAACTTCTGAAATTTCTTAAGGGCTTAGTCAAATAGAGAGATCATTTAAGAAGAAGATTTCTGCAGAATAAAATATTGGATTTGCCGTAGACGTGTTCATCAGCTTTCCATCAAATTCATATATTTTATATGCTTCTGCGTATACGGCCATGCACTCTCTCTCTCTCTGAAACAGCAAATCCCATCCCTAATTACTAGGTTTCTCGCAGTCACCTTTTTCTTCGGCTGTCCAAGCAGAACCTAGCAGTAGCTTTTCCTACTTGCTGCACAAGGACCCAACATGAACTAATTGAATACTTACAACTTTAATATTTAAATTTTTTAAAAAATAATATTTATTTTTTTATTAATGTTAGACAATATTTATTTTTTAATTATTTATCATATTAATATTAAAAATAATTTTTTTTACATATTAATAAAAAGGTAAGTATCATTTTAAAAATAAAAAAAATATATTATATTATCTAATATAAAAAAGTTAAAGATAATTTATCCAATTAAATATGATATGTGTATATTAATTTAGTCCTTAAAATATTTTTTATATTATTTGAATATTTGACTTATAAAATTTGTCTATATTAAATATTCAGTCACTCAATTTAAATAGAATTATGTGTAAGGTTCTATTTGTATAAATTTATTTTGAGAATAAATATTTTTTTTAAAAAAATAAGTTATTCTTAGAAAAAATTAAATGTTTGTTTTATCTTTATCTAAAAAATAAAATAAAAAATAAAGAGTTTTTTTCTTTTAAAGGAAGAATAAGAAGTTGATAAATAAAAAAATATTATTTTATTTTTAGATTTAATAATTATTTTCAATTATTATATTTAAATACAAAATATCTTCTACTTTTAAAAAATATTTTTTTTAAATGAGATATTTTCTATTAAATCCAAACAAACAAACACTAATTCTTAACACTTTAAATAAGATGATTGCTTGCACGATAACTAGGTTTTAAATTTTATAGACAAAAATATTATTTTGGTTTATAAGATTTTAAAATTTAAAATTTTGTTATGATTTATTTTTTTAATTTATTTGTATTTGTATTTTTAAAAATTTATTTTGAGCATGATTTTTACTCTGTCTTTAATAAATCTTTTCTACAAAGTACATATTAACAACCAAATTGAAAAAAAAAATCATGACCAAAATCTTATTTTGTTCACCAATTAACTTTTTCAAATTTTTTTTTGTATTTATTAACTTTTTCAAATTTTTATTTTTGTGTCAAATAATTTTTTAAATTAAAATAAATATGACACAAAATTAGTTTTTAGAAAAGTCAATTGATTGATAAAACTTGTTTTGAAAAATTAATTGATATTGATTTTTTTTAAATAAGACTGTTCTCAAAATTATTAGATAATTAAATTGAGAACTTAAGAATTTTTTAACAACTAAAAGAACAATTTAATCAATTTTATAAGTTGTGCTGTAAAAGATATTTTGAGATGCACACCTAATGAGACAAATTAGGTAACTCAATCAACAAACACCACTTCACGATCTTCTGTCAGTATTCTAGCTCTCTCTCTCTCTCTCTCTCTCTCTCTCTGTCTCTCCCTCTTTCTCTGTCTCTCCCTCAGTTACTATCTTTCTGTTAGTATTCTCTCTTTTTCTCTTTCTCTCAGTTACTATCATTGTGCTTCTCTACTGTTCTTCATAACACTTTCATGAATTCATTTACTATTGGCAGCTCTCTCTCTGTCTCTTGGCCTTAACTGAACACTATGCTGCCACTGTTCAAGAAAAGATCTTCTTTTCAGGTAAATATATATATATACACTTTTCTCTCTCTAGAATTTGTTTTTCTTTTGATGGATGGTTTTGGTAATCGGTGGTGTATGGGCGAATGTGCACTCTCGCTGGGTATTTTTCTTGGCATTTGTCAACTTCAGATATCTTCTTTCTTTGGTTCATGTGAAGTCTTAACCTCTGATGACACTAATTAGGGAGTTACTCCCCTGCCGCGGGAGTTTCTCCAATTTTTTTTTTATATTTTTTAATTTTTTTTTATTTTTTTAAATCAATTAATTAATTTTTATAATATAAATTTTTTTTAAAATTTTTTGAAATATTTTTATATTTTTTATAAATTTTTTAAGTTACAAATAAATAGTAAAAAAAATTATAAATAAATAATAACAGGATGTAAAAAAATTTAAGAAAAAGTTAAAAAATATTTTAAAAAAATATATAAAATAAAAAATATTTAATTATTTTTAAAAAATAAAAAAATTTTAAAAAAAACATAAAAAATAAAAAAATAAAAAAAATGGGATGCAGCATAGACAAATTCAACTAATTAATTCAATGTTTGGTGGTGCATGCTACTGTTCTATTTCCTTTTCTCTGCTTCTGTGCCTCTTCATCTCTTGGTATTTCTTTCGACATTTGTCATCAACTTCATCTCCTTTCTTAGACTCTTTTTCACTATCATTTCCCATTTCATAAAGGCAGTAACTTGTCTTTTTTATCTTTATGAATCATTAGCTTTATCTGATGAAAGCCTTTGAATCTGTTCACCAAAACGAAAGAGGAAACAAAAAAGAAAAGAAGAAATTGATTTGTCGGGCTTAATATTATTTAATTTATAAGCATTTTTTTCTTTTATTTTTACCACTAAAAGACTTAAATTTAAACCCTAACTTCAATCTCTTTGTCACAAACTCCATTCAGCTCTGGAACTATTGCCATGGTTGTAACTTGTTACATATAGCAGCAAAGCCTTCTGTGTTAAACTCAGTTACTTCAGATTTTTCTGGTTTGAAATAATTGATTTTTTTTTTTTGATAAACTAGGTTGGAATTAAACTTTATAGAGGAGTAGCATAACTAATACCTATTAATAAATGCGTTTATAGTGTCACCTTTTATTTAGGACTAGGTTATTAATGTTTTGTGCTCAATGTGGGGCTACGAAATTGACTATGATCGTTGAATATTTCATATCAGCTTATTGTCAGAGCAATATATTATCGAAAGGAGAAAGAGAAAAAAACTTGTTCTCAAACATTGACGTTGGCGTATATTGAAATTACGGCCACCACTTAAAGTATGTATACCGATTATGTTTATTATATTATAGTTAAAATATTTTACGTCAATAATTAATTCTTTGCCTTCCATGTTCTTAGCTTACTTAATTACTTGCCTTCAATACTTTATGAACTATGTTCTTGTTCTGTTTTCGAAGATAATCTACCTTAGAGACTCAATTCTCAATGCAAAATTGAGATGCTGAACCAAGTTTGAAACTTTGAAAGGATACGATCTGTGGTTAGTGGTACAAGGTTGAGAGTTTCAAATTTAAACTTAGTCAAAATTAAATAAAAAAAAAAAGAGGGGGCATATTCTAGGTGTTCCTGTTATAATCTAGGGAGGGGTTTTGGTATTGTTCTAAAGCATAAGTAACTTTTAGAAACATCTCTTAACTTATTATTTAGGATATTAAAAGAAAAAAAGTAGCTATTTTTTATTTTAAAAACAAGTTATTAAAATCAAAACAAACACATAATTCTTTTGCCTGTAGATAATTTAGAGTCATTTTTAGTTTGATAATTATTGTTCGAATTCTCAATTTGAGTTATTCTAACACTTAATACTAAAAAACAAGAGTACTCATCGATTTAATTCGGTTGGTTTACACATAAAAACTACATATATTCAATTTTATTTGAAATGATAAAACTGAACCAAACAAAATCATTAAAGATTGATAAATTTTAATTAATTAAGAATTATTTATAAAAATTTAATACACCCTTTTATACCTTTAAAGCCAAATTTAAAAATTTAGTAAAAAAAATCAATTTTTAATAATAAAAATAAAAAATATATCTTATGAATAAATAAATAAATATATATATATATATATGAAAAAATGATTTTTTAATTTATTTTTTTGTTACTTGAAGAAAACTAATTATTATTGGTAGATTTTGAAGGAAAATCTTATGATAATTATTATTGTGTTACAATTGAAATATAATACTCATGGATAAGTTTATTAACAAACTATAAATTTGTAAAAATATATTATAAGTAATAATTTTATTATTACTTAACCTTATATTTTTTATTATTTAATTTAAACCTCCAAATAAGGAAAAGAGAAATTAACATTTAAGGTCCACTTGTCCTGACAGAAAGTGAATCTTGGAAAAATATTTTCTTAACTTTTTGTTATTTGGTTGACAAAAAAAAGTTGGTCAATGGAAAGTTCTAAGAAAATTCAACAAAAAAATAGTAACATTTGGAATGAGAATACTTTTCAGCTTTTAACACTCACTTCATCTTCAACTTTTATGGTGATTTAATATTTGGACTAGTTTCGAATGCAGATTTAGACGTGACTCTTAGTCTCGAGGCGGCATAGCCTAGCTCTAATTTTAATAACAAGAAATATTTGTATATAATACATCAAACAATGAAAAATACTTTCTACTAGTTGTCCAAACAATACAAAAATTTATTTTCATAAAAAAAAGCTTTCCATCAAAAAAAAAAATTTGTAACGAAAATATTTTTTTATCAAAAAACCCTTAACATTCTATTATTTTCCGGTTCCTTTTCCTTCAACCTCTTCCATTTCCTTCTCCACCCAACTTCCAAATAAGCTTTTAAGTTTTTTAAAGTTTCAAATCTTGAATTGAGAATATTACCTCTTCATAGGCAAGATTATCCAAGCTAATCTCTAAATAAGTCAAATACTTCAACAAATATTGTATTTAACCCTTCTAAAATTGAATCAAAATAAACAAAAATAAAAAAATTTCTCTTACAAATACCATTTGTCAAAACATCCTACTTAGGCTAGATAATCTTGGTTTTAAAATCTAAACGATGTTAATCTCAAAACAATCTTTTAGCAACACTTGATTCCTTTTTACTCAAAACTTAACTTGTTAAATTAACAAAATTACCCTGTGTGGTGTAAGAACCATTTCAACCTAAATACTTAAGCTGTTAAAAGGATGCTCATGAATATTTTTATTATAATATTTAACACTCCTTCTCACACATAAACTACTTTTAAGCTTGAAGCATGACCAATTTAATTATAAAGAGTGAGAGTAGCAAGTGTTTAACCAATTAAAGTTAGTTTAAAAAACAAACTGGGCACTACAGCTCATGACTGTTTGTTTTAGTTTTTTATATGGCAACGCTGTTGCGCCCACAACTCTAACTTGTGCTTATTTTTTCAGAAATAGTGGCGTTGTAGTGCCTAGGAACTAAAGCCACAGCGCCCATGCGAATAAACATGATGTTTCATTATAAAGTTGTGTTTATTAAGTTCCAACTGACATATTTTTTAGCAAACAAAATGGTTTGATGAAAAGGCTATATATAAGCAACACTCCAAAAGAAAAAATGTTATTTACATAATCAAATATCTCTTTACTTACTTCCTTTCATCTATTCAGAAAAGTTCTTGAGGAAAAAACAATATTATTGCTGGATATTATTCTTTGAGTATTTAGATAAATTCTAAAAGCGTATTTGCTTAAACCTGACAACAAGTAGTGAGGGCAAATAACGTTTTAAGGATAGTGTCCTCTACATGTTCTAAGCATACAAGTTTCTTGTCTCTATCTCCATTTATTTTTTCTAGTTTTACAATCATATAACGTTATTTTTACTACAAAAGGATGGTGACAATACAAGAATCTACTTTCAAAGTCATGAATAAAGACTTTGTGAAGTCGAACAAATTTGATGGTATGAACTTCAATGGATGGAAGGATAAAATGTTATTTCTTTTGACAGATATGAAAGTAGCATACCTTCTTGACCCAAAATTAGAAATCATTCCACCTCCAAATGAAGTTGATTCACAAGAATTGGTAGAGAAAAGGAAGAAAAGCATATGATGAAGTTCTATGCAAATGATACATTCTTAACACATTATCTGACCGACTATATGATCTCTATCATACAATCTTGTAACCAAAGGAGATTTGGGAGGCATTGGAAGCAACTTAAAACACTGAAAAGTAAGGGATAGATAAGTTTTTAATTATGAAATATTTTGAATTTCATATGAATGACAACATTAATGTGCTTGATCAAGTGCAAGATTTATAAGTACTAGTTTCAAAGTTAAAGGATGTGAATGTTATTATTCCTAAATCTTTCTAAGTGGGGGCTATTATTGTTAAATTATCCTAAAGTTGGAATAATTATGGGAAGAAATTACTCCACACAACTGAAATTTTACTTTGGATCATATTCTTAAACACTTGCGCATTGAAGGGGAAATTCGAACTTTGCAAAAAAAGCATAATGAATATGTTTCTAAAGTAAACTTTGTAGGTGCAAAAAATCTGTTCAAAACCAGTGGAAACAAGAGGAAGGCACAAGAAAGTCTCAAACTAGAAAATAAAAGAAGCAAAGGGAAAACTTGCTTCTTTTGTGGCAAAACTAGAAACTTAAAAAAGAATTACAGATTTTGGCTTAAGAGACAAAAGAAGGATAATGGAAATTCCAAATAGGCCAACATGGTTGCTGAAATTGTTGCATCATTTCTAATATGCAAACTAATACAGTTTTTGATTTGGTTTTTGAAGTAAATATGACAATACCTTCTAAAACCAATGATTGGTGGTATGATTCTGGTGCTTCTGTTTAAGTTTACCATGACAAAACCATATTCAAGACTTATGAAGAAGTGACGGATGGACATAAAGTACTAATGGAAAACAATGGAAAGGTTGATGTGTTTGGAAAAGGCATGGTGACACTGCAGTGTACTTCAAGGAAGAAATTGGTTCTCACAAATGTATTACAAGTTCCAAACATAATGAACAACCTTGTTTCAACAAACCTATTAAATGAGAAAGGAGTTAAAACTATAATTGAGAGTGACAAAATTGTATTAGCTAAGAATTGAGTGTTTGTGGGAAAGGGCTATAGTTGTAATGGCATGTTCAAACTTAACATTAATATCAATGACAATAATGCTTCTATTTATATTGTTGACTCATCATTTTCATTATGGCATAATAGGCTTGCACATAGTAATTATGATACAATTAAATATATGTTAAGGCCTGGTTTAATTGATTGTAATGATACTAGTAAAATCAAAGATAAATGTGAAATATGTGTACAAGCTAAAATGACAAAAAAAAAAATTTTCTTCTATTGAAAGAAAATCTAAAATATTGGAACTTTTACATTTTGACATTTGTGAGTTAAATGAAAATTTAACTAGAGGTGGAAATAGATACTTCATAACATTTATTAATGATTTCTCTATATTTATATATGTGTACTTGATGAAATCAAAAGATCTGGCTTTTGAGAAGTTATAAATCTGAAGTAGAAAATCAAAAGGATAAGAAAATTAAGATCACTAGAAGTGATAGAGGTGGAGAATATTTTTTTGCAGAATTTTTAAATTTCTATGAGGAAAATGGTATTATACATCGATCTAGTGCTCCCTATATTCCTCAGCAAAATGGTTTGGCTAAAAGAAAAAATAGGATACTAGTTGATATGATAAACTCTATAATCATAAATGCAAAGCTAACTATAAATTTATGGGGAGAAGCTTTACTAACATGTTATGTGCATAATAGGATACCTTCTAGAAAATTAGGAATATCTCCATATGAATTATGGAAAGGAAGAATACCAAATCTAAGTAATCGTAGAGTTTAGGGATGTATAGCTTTCTATAGAATACCATATCCAAAAAGAGTTAAGATAGGACCAAGAAATTTGAAGAGTACTTTTGTAAGATATGCTCAAAATTCTAAAGTATATAAATTTCAAGATTTGGAGTTTAATGTAATTGTGGAATAAAGAGATGTTCAATTTTTTAAAAATAAGTTCATAAATGATTCCATAATTGCGGAACCTACAAAAAAACATATAGAAGTTAATGAAAATCTTACAAGTTCTTCAAGGAAAGGTGAAGGAATTTTAGAACCTACACAAGAGCCTAGGCGCAGTCAAAGAGTGAGAAAAGAGAAAAATTTAGGTCCAGATTTTATTTCTTCGAAATCCATTATTTTCATAGTAAAAGGAAATAGGGAAAAGATCAAGAAAATGATTGAAGTACCTATAATTTTAACTATTGGTGAAGACCTAAAAACCTATAGAGAAGCTATAGAGTCAAGATATGCTTCATTTTGGCAAGAAGCGATAAATAATGAAATTGATTCCATCTTATCTAACAAAACTTGGATGTTGGTAAACTTGTCTCCTAGTTCTAAACAAATAAGATGTAAATGGGTATTTAAAAGAAAATATCATACAGATGGAACTCTACAAACCTTTAAGGCTAGGCTTGTTGCAAAAAGGTTTAGACAAAAGGAAGGTATAGACTATTTTGATACATATGCTCTAGTGGCTAGAATCACATCCATTAGGGTATTATTTGCACTAGTATCAATCTATCATTTACATGTATACCAAATAAATGTAAAGATAGATTTTTTGAATGGTGAACTTGATGAAGAAGTTTACATGGGGCAACTGGAAGGGTTTATATTACCTGGAAATGAGAAGAAAGTATGCAAAGTAGTGAAGTGTTTGTATGGTTTAAAGCAAGCTCCAAAGCAATGGCATGAGACATTTGATTCTACAATATTATCTCATGGTTTTAAGCATAACACTGCAGGCAAGTGCATATACATAAAGTATACAGAGCATTAGTGATTATATGCTTATATGTAGATGATATTTTTATAATTGGAACAAACATAGAAGAAATTAATAAGACTAATAAATATCTTCACAATTCAAGATGAAAGATCTTGGGGAAGTAAATACCATCTTAGGGATAAAGGTTAAAAGGCATAGTAGGGGTTTTGTCTTAAATCAATTTCATTATGTTGAGAAGACTTTAAATAAGTTTAATCACTTAAAAATTTAAAAAGTGAATAGTCCCTATGATGTTTAACTCCAAATACTGCGAGGTTCGTATCCCAACTAAAATATGCATGTGTCATTGGTAGCTTGACATATGCTATGCATTATACCAAACCCAATATTTTATGTGTGGTTTGTAAGCTTTCAAAGTACACTAGTTGTCTAAGTACAAATAATTGGAATGGCATAAAAAGAGTCTTTTTGTATCTAAAAAGAACTATTAAATTAGAATTCTTTTGTAATGATTTTCCAAAAATGCTTGAAAGTTATTGTGATGTTAGTTGGAAGAATAGTGTACTTGAAAGAGACTGTTTTTCAACGTCTAGTTAGGTATTTACTATTGGTGGAGGAGCTGTTTCTTGGTTTTCTAAGAAACATACGTGTATAACTCATTCCACTATAGAATATGAGTTTGTTGCTTTGGCATCAACTTGCAAAGAAGCAGAATGGCTGAGGAATTTATTACTTGGTACAGCGTTTTGGCCACAACCAATGCTAGTTGTCTCTTTGCGATGTGATAGCCAAGCTACATTGAGTTGTGCATTTAGCAAAGTGTACAATGGAAAGTTTAGACATGTTAGCTTGAGACATTATTACATTAAGCAGTTGATTCGTGATGGTATAATCATAGTGCAGTTCAGAAGAACATATAATAATCTTACGAATCCATTTACGAAATGTCTCATCGGTGAGAAGGTGAGAGGAACTACAATTGGAATGGGATAAAAACCCATCAACTAAAGTCACCTATAATGGAAACCCTACTTTTACTTGATAAATTATTGGGTTAAAAGTTCAAAAGGTAATGACAAGTTATAGATAAGTGACTGTGAACACTAGACAAGAAATTCATTCTAAGACTAGTGTTAAAAGTAAGGAAAACAAAGGATGAGTGTGAACTCTTAATGAAGCCTAAAGATATTTCTTTAGGAAGAAATTCACCTATATGGACATTAAGGAGTGGTGCTGCTTCAACAAAGTTTAGGGGTTTTTACTTTGTAAATGCTAAAGAAATCTAAGTATAGCACATGGCCAAATGAAGTGTTATTATATCAGTGAGCTAATTCTGAAATGATTGATTCATGCACGTGATATTTTTGGCTTTGAATATAAGGAATTATGGTTCAAAGCTTTAAAGCTACCAATAATTTTGTTAAAACTTTGAAGTATTTACACTAAGAGAAGGTTCAAATCGAAATAGATACCTTCTTTACACATGATTCTTTTAGTTTAAAGGAAGTCACTTAGTTTTTTAAACTCAATGAGGGATTATTGAACCAATTAAAGTTAGTTTAAAAAACTAACTATGCACTGCAATGCCCCATCATTCTATTTTTTACAGAATGAGAGTTGCAATGCTGCAGCTTATGATTGTCAGTTTCAGTTTTCTAGGGGCGCCATAGTGCCCATATGGTAATGCTACGGCATCCACAGCTCTAGCTTGTGCCTAATTTTCTACCATTAGTAACACTGCAGCGCCCAAGAACCAGGCTGAAACACCCATGCAAATAGACATGATGTTTTATCATAAAGTTGTGTTTGTTGGGTTCCAACTGACATATTTTTGGGCAAACACAATGGTTTAATGAAAAGGCTATATATAAGTAACAATCTAGAAGAGAAAATGTTACTTATACAATCAAACATCTCTCTACTCACTTCCTTTCATCCATTCAAAAAAGTTCTCAATGAAAGAATAATATAATTGTTGAATATTATTCTTTTGGTGTTTAGATAAATTTTTAAAACGTATTTGCTTGAACTCGGCAGCAACTAGTGGGGGAAAATTTTTGAACCAATTAAAGTTATTTTAAAAAACTAGTGCCTGTCATTATGTTTTCTTACAGAATGAGCGTTGCAGCTCGTGATTGTCTGTTTCAGTTTTCTAAGGGTGCCGCAGCACCCATATGGCATCGCTACGACGCCTACAGCTTTGACTTATGCCTATTTTTCTAGAAATAATGGCGCTGCAATGCCCAAGAACCAGAGCTGCAGTGCCTATGCAAACAGACATGATGTTTCATCAGAAAGTTGTGTTTGTTAGGTTCCAACTGACATATTTTTGAGCAAACATAATGGTTCAATGAAAATGCTATATATAAGCAACAATCTAGAAGAGAAAATGTTACTTACACAATCAAATATCTCTCTACTCACTTCCTTTCATCTATTTAGAAAAGTTTTTAAGGAAAGGGCAATATCACTGCTGAATATTATTATTTGGGTACTTAGATAAATCCTAGAAACATATTTGTTTGAATCCGGATACAACTAGTGGTGTCAAATAACGTTTTAAGGACAGTGTCATGTACATGTTCTAAGCATACAAGTTTCTTGTCTCTATCTCCTTTTATTTTTTCTGGTTTTACAACAAGGATCAAACCTAGGCTCTGATACCATGTCAAGAATCATTTTAACTCAAAAGTTTAAGCTGTTAGAGAAGATCCATAAATAATTTTATTATAATCTTCTAAATGTGGATGGAGAATTTTTAAGCTTTTTTGCATATAACAAATACTTCCTATGTATATAGAAAAAATCTAAATTAAATCTAAATTCATCTCTAAGAACATTAGCTCAAGTGGCACAATTCTTAGTACTAAGTGTTAATTGACTTCAACGTTGATGGTTCAAACTCCCCCTCCCCAGACCTGATGTTGAAATACTATCTATCGGTAAAAAAAACCAAGCTTCATTCTTATAATGAAGAATTGTATAAAGGGATTATTATATATAGCATGATTTTTAACGTTTTAGGGAAAAGGAGCATCATTAGAAGAACGCAAGAAAAAGAACTAGCCAAGTTTCAGGACAATAGCACCTTTAATCTAACTTTGACTTTATATTGAATTTCCTCTACTGAAAAACAAAAATCACCATATTGTTCTTAAACACTCATAGATAGTAATGAGTTAATTTGTTTTAATATTAACTGCCAATTATTCATTTAAAAATAATTATTGACTCATTTAAGAATAATTATTGACTCATTTTACATAAAACCTTCACAGGTTTTGTATGCCTTTCTCTTTTCAGGAACAATGATCAGATGCTTTAGGTCTTCACATTAGATGATACATAATTATTGGATCTTTAGAAATAATAGCATTCTTTTACTCAAGAATTAAGTTAATGAGTATTTTAAAGTATAAAACGTATGCTATTATATTTTGGCTAAATTACACCATTAACTTCCTTCAATTAAAGGGCTATATTAGTTGAAAATTTAAGGGAAGAAGCCAAGGGTTACATCTTTTAGAACGAATCAATTCATTCAAGTAAAACAAAATCATTTAGAGGTAAAGAAAAAGTAGCTTACAGTTATAAATGATTTTTTTTACCAACGTCTATATATGGAAAAAAAACAAGGATTAGTGGTTCTCTCTAATTTGGAGGAAAAACCAAGTCCACAATTATTTAACTTTTTGAATTGAACTTCCTAGAGTACCTATTGATTGGATCCATCAATTTTACTATAGATCTTCAATTTTTCTTCCATTAGAACTTTTTTTTTTTGACAAAAATTTACCAGGTTATAGAGCAGGTCAACTAGCACTCGCAATTAAATTTTAGGTTAAGTATCATATACCCTTCTTGTTTTTTTTTTTTAAAGTTAATTTTGTTAAGAATGAAGTTTGAACTCACAACTCAGCCATGAAAATTATTGCAGTAATTATATA
>JASKGM010036015.1:0-13337 GCA_034509205.1 Ceratonia siliqua
ACATAACTGCAAGTTGAATTCTGCATTTAATATAATCTTACTAATCTTCTCTCCTTATTTTTGTGTTTATGACTTTACTCGTGAATGAAGACTCTTACTGAAACAAGTATGGGGTAAATGAAGAGTTGATCGTAACCCGGAACAGAATTGTTAATTGACCGAAAAGGAGGGAAAGACAATAATAGAAATTAGCTTAGAATATGGGAATATGGGAAAAGATTAATAAATGATGGAAAGAAATCCAAGCTGAAGAAAACAGGGTCCCAACTACCTAGCCATTAAAGTCATTGAGAGAGAGTTGGAGGGTTCGATTTTAAGTAAGTCCACCTGCCTTCATTAAACCACCTTGAATTCACTTTAATGCAGACTTGAAGGAATGACCAACTTGAATCAACCTTGCTTTCTTCGTCACTCTCACCGGCAGCGGCAGGTTTCTTCTGTTAAATGCCCCCAACCCACCTTGCCTTCCTTTTATTTATGTTCCTCTCTCAGTCACTTCTCAGTTCTCACACATTATCAGAAACTGTCAGAACCTACTCTACCTTCGATTACATTCACACACCCCTTTTGAAAGAGTATATATATATGATGAACAATAATAATCTGTAGTTAATCTTGAATATGAGAAGGGTATATATTGATAATTGATCATTGATTAGCGTTGCGTGTGAAGGTCTTGTCTAATTTATTTTGGCGATGATTGCTATATACTAGTTTATCAGTATGCTTAGCTGTATGTCCGGGCATTAATATTTCGATATATATAGAAATAATGGCAGCAGACCTAGCGCCTATAAACCACCCTCTTGTAAATATAATTGGAAAGAGAAAGTAGATTCCTGTCGTTTTATGAATATTAAAGAACATGTTAGAATAAAAATCAAATAAATTAAACTAAGCGACAGTTCAGCCACCATTCTATCAGCGCAACATCTCATGCATGGTTCAATTTAAGCCCTGAAATGACTATGACTATATTGTTCAACTAAAATATCAGTTTTCCAAGTGATTCTGGTCTCCTTATAAATCAAAATCACTAGAAGCCAAGGTAACTCAAAGGTCACATGTTGCAGAGAAACTGGTCAAAGGGTCTTTTGAGAGCATAAAACTCACAGCCTCTTCGGCGTATTAGGGAATTAACTGATATCTAGATCAACTTGTACATATTCAAACTAATTTATCTCCTTAACAGAGTCACAGACAGGGTATAAAAGGCACGTTTTAATGGTAGGTAATATTGTACGTGTAAATGGGACTATATTTGAAGATCAACGGAACGAATGACTGAAACTCTATCCCTTGCTTTGATCAATAGGTTTCTATTTTGTGCAATGATCATGAGGACTGAGTAACATCAGTTCGGGGACCCACTCCCACCCCTTTGCGTAATTGCGTGCCTCGGACGCTTCCTCAGTTCACAGTTTGGTTGGTGGCGCAATTTTAGTTATTGTGATTTGTGAAGAAGCAGCTCTAATGCTTTAATCACAACTATAATTCATGTCAGTGATGAAATTAAATGACCTTAAATGGTTAAAACTACAATGTGCATCCTTTTGCCAGTCAAAATCAGTGAGCTCTAGGAGAATATATGTTCCTTTAAAAACTCAAAAATACTGTTTGGGTATTAATTCTCTCTCTCTCACTCTCTCACTCTCTCTACATGTATGCTTAATTGCTTAATGCAGTTGGTGAATCTACTTATAATTATCAGGCCCGTTGTGTGGTAAGAATTCTTCGTCGAAAATTTTTAGGCCCAACCCAACTAGGCTCTATAAAACCCAAATTATATTTGATAATACTTCAATGTCTTGATGGGATGGGATTTTAATGACCAACCTGTCTTTTTTATGATGAAAACCTCAACATCCAAACGTTTATTGTGATTGATATTTTACACAAATTCTAATAGAAATAAAAATATATTAACATGTAAATTAAAACAAGTAATCATCAACGTGATATAACTATGAAACAAATAACTATATTCTGATAGCTATAACATAGGAAGAGCTAAATCTTAATCTCTGAAGTGTTAGTTCATGGATGATGATTATCTTGGTTTTGTTGATTGACAACAAAGCGGCGCCAATACCAGTGATTCCCCCATACTGCATACATTGACTCGAGAGGAATTCCTTTGGTCTCGGGCAAGAAAAATATAATAAAGACGGTCATCACAGCAATCCAAGCCGCATAGAACAAGAAAGCGCCGAACTTAAAGTGGCATAGCATTGTCAAAAATGTCTGGGATAACACAAATATGGTTAAGAAGTTGACAGCAATGCTTATGCTCTGTCCAGTGTTTCTGATTTTTAAGGGGAAAATTTCACTCGGAATGAGCCAGCTGAGAGGGCCCCAAGACCAACCAAAACCAGCAGCATACAAGCACATTAGCACCAGTACTAATGTAGCATTGCTCTTTGACATGTGCTCTGTACCAGAAACACCACTCGCCATTAATAGCACAACAGCCACCGCAATCTACACACAGTGGACGAACAAATTAGTATTGGACATGTTCTATATAAAACAAGAAACAGAGCACATATATAGTTTGCATATATACCTGACAGACAAGCATCTGAATGCCACCAACTATGAACAAGAATCTTCGACCAAATCGATCAACAACTATAGTGGACACCATTATAGATCCAAGGTTAACCACTCCTAGTATAATGGCTGAAAGTAAAGCTGCGTCGTTTCCAAAACCCACAGACTGGAAGAGGTTAGGTGAGTAGAAGGCGACGATATTAATCCCAGTAACTTGTTGAAAAAATGGGATAGCAATTGCCATCACCAAGTGAGGTCGATATTTTCTCTCAAATATGGTCGTAAAAGGCTCCTGCTGGACAGCTTTTGATTGTTCGGACCCCTTGATAAGGTCATCCAACTCAGGTTCCACATCGGTAGTGGACCCTCTCACTTTGCGCAGGGCTTGCCTGGCTTCATCAAACTTTCCACGTTGCACTAAGCTGCTAGGCGTGTCAGATATCAGGAAAGAACCAATGGTCATGATGGCGGCCGGCGCTATGGCAAGGCCAAGAGAGAGTCGCCAACCCCAACTGAGTTTGGCAGTGCCATAGTTTATGCAGCTGGCAGCAACCACCCCAACACTCAAGAAGAATTGGAAGCCTGTGTTGAACGCACCTCGCCATTTCGCTGGAGCAATCTCCGAAAGGTACACGGGAGCAGCCTTTTTGTCACATTACCAAGTATGTAATGATGATTATGAAAGGGAATAAAAGTGTAATGATGATACTATGTCATGCCAAGTATGTAATGATAATTGTCCATTCATGTCTATGTCAATGCCAACTATATGTGATGATAACACTATTATTGTTTACACTCCTTTCGCAATTATTAATTGAATATAAACTAATAAATGAAGTAGGTTATTTTATTAAAAAATAAATTTAGTGATGTAATAAATATAGAGGGTTGGATTCAACAGAAGAAAAGCCTCAAAAGGAAAAAAAATAGGAATATATATTGGTCCATAGTTTTTCTATTTTTAATTACTTATTTCAGACTATTACAATTTAATCTGAGTATTTTTATCCGGCTATTAAAAACTTAATACCTTTGTTTAAGTTATGTTACTCTCATTTTTTTTCTTTATAATTCTTTTAAAAAAATTTTAAAGAATTTGAAAAGATAAAAAAATTTCAAGTAATTAAGAATAAATTAAAAGACAAAAAAAGAAAAAGAAAAAGAAATTTGATATTTGATATTTGATATTTTCTAAATCCTTTTATATTATTTCTTAAAATAAAAATTATAAAAAAATTAAAAGTAAAAAGTAAAAAGTAAAAAAATAAAATACTACTAGTATTACTACTCCAAAAACATAGCAAAGGCTTAAAATATTATTCGGCAACCACTTAGGCTTATATATTATATATATTAGAATTGAGTCTGTCAACTTTAATACACTATTCAGAATTTTATATATATATAATATTATTCCGGCAACCACTTAATTAGGCTTATATATTATATATATTAGAATTGAGTCTGTCAACCTTAACAGTGAATAGTTTGTTACTCACTTGATTAGTGAAACCGACCCCAAGGCCGAGCAAGATACGGCCCAAAATGAGCATAGCAATACTTTCAGCACCACCGTTAATGGCACCACCGGCAAGGAAGGTGCAACCACCTAAGATCATGGTGTTTCTCCGACCAAATGCGGCAGTGACTCGGCTGGCTGCTAAAGATGACACCAAGCCTGCTAGGTAGAGCGACGACGTGAATAGTGTCAACACCTGACTGTCGTACACGCAGTAGATGTTTGTTTCGGCGCTATTAGCCTTTCTCAGTATTGCTGGGAAGAACTTCTCAAGAAATGGTGCCATCGTAGTCACACCTCCTGATATTAAATTTTACCATTTTTCAAACCAAAAACAATTGGGTTAGCTTTACTAATTACTACTACCATTTTGCACAAGTTAACGTAATATTTAAAATTAAAAGTCATCGCCGGCACTGGCCTGACATATATATGTATCCATAAGCAAACCAAAAAATATTTCTTTTTTGGTATTATTACAACGGCACAAAAAGATTGAATCTAAATTCTTTGGCTACTAAAATACACGTAGTAACTTCATAATAGTGTTGTTAATTTTGACATTAGCACCACAACGAACATTCTTCTTTGAATTTTAGGTTTTTCTTTGGTTGGTAGATCAACTTAAGTTGACCAAGACAGTCAAACAAGGAAGAAGGGATACGGCTAAGCAGCTGGTTTTATTATTGCAAATAACCATCAAATGCAGGGTTTAGTGTTTTCCTTAATTGGACAATAAAAATGAACTCATAATTAATAAAACGAATCGGTTGCCTTAATTAAAACAATTAATTAACAGTTAAACCAAAAAACTAACTGTTTTAATTGTGAACAGTTAAACGAGATTAGAATTAAGCAGAGGGAAGAGAGAAGAATTTAGAAGAAGGAAACCTGAAATTCCGACGTCATATCCAAAAATGAGACCACTAGAAGCAGCAACGATGCAAGTGATAACAACGGAGAGTGTTATCTTGCCGTCGAAGCTATTGGTAGGTCCATCAACGGCGAAACTCCCGACGGCCATTTTGGACCCTCTCAGTCTCACTGGATCTCTCTCCTTCCTAGCTTCCCAAGCAGGATTGCCTAGTTATTTCACTGATCTAACTCTGCAAGGACAAATCATAATGAGAGCGTGGCTACTACTTTATATACCCATGAGTCCTTGGGTTGGGCCTTGTCTACTACATAAATTAATAAAAAATATTAAGTTATAAATATAATTAAATATTTACTTTCAATAACTAGCAATTAGTGTTTTTTTTCTCTTTTACTTTTTTATACTTTATTACTATATTATTACACTTTTCAAAAGAATACGTTTAACTTGTACACACATTTAATATGTTCCATTTTCTAGGATCGGTTAACCATAAAGACAATTCTCTCGGTTGTTTTTCTATTGGACTTTTCGTCCCGAAACTTCTGACAAGAGTTCTTATTTTATTTGCATATTGCTGAACAAATTAATTAATTATTAGATGTTTAGAGTTATAAAATATAATTAACTGGTTATTATAAAAATAATAAACTATTCTGTAAAAATCTCTTTCAACTTTCGTTGCTTTTTATTTTATAATCTTTTTTTCTTTCTAAAAAAGTATAACTTTTGAGTTTAAAAAAACTCTTCTTTTCCTAACCCTCTTTTCATTAGTCTTTTATGTAGCATTTTTTTTTTGTATTATATGAACTATTTTTTATATATGGTAATTTTTTTAAAATTTTTTTTACTTTTATAGTAAAAAATTTTATTATTTCAATTTTAAAAGTAGTGTTTAAGCATATTGTTCAAAAGTAAATAATTTAAAAAAATTAAATAATTATCATATATAAAAAATAGCACAAATAATACAAAATTAAAAAATTAAAGAAAAAAATGGCATTGGGAAGTAAAATGTGTTTGTTAAGCTACAAAGATATTTTTTTATTTTTTTATTATTTATTTTAAGAAAAAAAATTAAAAAAAAAGTTAAAAATTCAAAAAAATAGAAACAAACTTTAAAAATATAAAAGAAAATAATTAAAAAACATGAAAACATAAATAAAAAAGTATCTAGATGTCTTAATATAGTTTAAAAATACAGAAGTAAAAATAAAAAAGTGTTGAATAAGAGATATATGAAAAAAATATTGTAACTTAACAGATGCCTTTAAAAAAAGCTAACATATTCTACTAATGTTTGTAATTGAATTTTTTGAATATAATGTCAGGCTAACTGATCATTACAAAAACATTTTGTGAGAATAGAGATATCTTACACTTATATTTTCTAGTCAAACAGTTAACTCGGACAATGTGAAACTAATTTGTCATAACTTCTATAATTTGATTTAATTTTCTACATTTGTCACTTTCTAGCATTATTAATAAATAAAAATTCTCCGTCACCTGCAATATTTTACAACTTCTTCACCGTTGTATGTATATATCAAAACTACCTATGATTACTTACTTAGTGAAGATTACCTACCAATTTCTTTCAATTGGCCACCGATTGAAAAGAAAGAAAATAATTCCACCACAATGATATGATATGCATAAATTTACAGATAATGTCATTATCTGTATATAGCAACATACAATTATATAGCATGTATTGACTTTATTACAAATTGTTGACTATGGGGCATTCCTTTCGCTAACCTTGACTATGAATATGATGCATCAGTAACAACAACACATATCCATCGTATTTGTTTTGGTCCAAACTAATTAAGACTTTGTTGTTTTTGTTGTGACTGTGAGCATGGTACCTTTAATATCGGGATTAAAAATTCTTATAAATGATCTAAACCCTTAATTTATTAATATATATGTCACATTTAATGACATTTTTATTATTGTAATTAATAATCACATGGCTTCAAAGTCTTCTCTTATACATAAATAAAAATTCTAACGAAATAAGAACATATCAAAGTTGTGAGTAAACTATTAGGCCACGATATTAATCAGAGATATAAGAAATTAATAAGTACATTCTCTAATAAGGGGCTTTCCGTCGTAGGTAGCAGTAATCACACACCTAACCTTGCAATAACAATAGCTAACACGACGAGTCGACGAGGCTAATGAAAGCTGCATTTGTTTACTTTATATTATGGCTGACGTGTGCAACCTAATGCGAAGACTGTGGGTTATGATACCAAGGCTTAGTCAAAGCAAGCAATTGATTACGCAAGGCTAACCAACAGAAAGAATGCCTGATTAATTATGCAGGATTTTGCATATTGGTTTTCCATTTGTGCACTTTGAATCCAAGATTGTATCTTTCTGTGAAAGCCGGCTTAGTCTTAAAGAGCGAAGAATTTGGGTTAATTTATTATTATAAATAAGCCAAATAAGCTTTTAGAAGATCAAGATTCGATTATATTAATGATTAATATAATTAACTCCTATTAATCATAAACAATTAAGATGGGACATTATATAATTTTAGAGTGACAAAAAAAAATAAAAACATCATCTTAAATATTTAAATAAATGAATGATCATAATATAAGTAGTATAAGATTAAAAAAAAATAGATGAATCCTGTCCACTTTTAAAATCGTTACAAGTGTGCAGTTGATTTACTTGTTAGTGAAATTTACACCCATAAAAGAATAAGACGACAAAACGTTGATGCTATAAGCAGATGGAAAAATGAGCCACTTGGAATTCAACTATGCTGATTATATTTTGGAGAAAAAAGTATAAGGTGACAGTATCAATCGATTTATGTCAACGACAGTCCTTCAATAACCACAAATTCACTTATTCACCAACAGGAATCTATTAATTTCATTAATTATAAGTGGACGGCCGGATTAAAAAAGAAACAAAAAATAATTAATTCATTTAATTCTGATCAACTTGTTTTATTATAACTCCTTTAATTAAATAATTAATTACTTAAATATAACCTAGTAATTTAACTAAGAACAAAAGTGGTAGTGGTTTGAATCGGAATCGTGGAGTTAGAACACGCGAGATAGTATCAGTGAGTTTATGGTTAATTATATATATTGGAATTGTTTTTAACTTTTTATAATTAACCTCAATCCAAATTAAATAAAACAAAAGAATAGGCAAGGTTGTTGGACTTTGTTGAAGGATAGTTTAGGACGTATTACACACTTTTCCTAAGGTCATTGAAACCCACTCTTACAAGTCAGATTTGTCTAATTTTAAATTACATAAAGCTACATTAGACCAAACATAATAATTGTGTTTGAAAGATTGGATTCAAGGAGTGTGGACATAAGTTTTGCAAATTAATCTTTAAGATAACATTTATATAATTTGAAACTAAAAGAAGTCTCATATAATTAGTTACGAAAGTAACTAATATTTTTTGATGTATTTAGAAACATGTTATTTTAGAATGGTGTTTCATAAAATGTTTTTTAGTATTATTTTAAGATGATGTTCTAAAATAATTAATTTGAAGTATTAAAGAAAAAATAAATCTCATGAATATATCATTCTAGGAGAAAAGCAAAACTTAACATAAATAAATATAAAGAACAAATAATTTATTTTGGCCTAATTTTATATAACTAAACCGTACCTCACTTTCACGTTAATTTCAATTACTCCATCTTTTGTAATTGTTTATGTTGTTATTTAACGTTTGTGCTCATTCTCTTGAGGGATTATTATGGGCTTCCAAACTCAAATCATGATGCCCTGAGACTTTTAAGAATCACACATTCATTATCAAGAGTCAATACCCCATTAACAAATTGCAAGGTCAATTTTGGCAACGGGCTATTCCACTATGTTCCTCATTTATGCAACAGATTCAACTCTCTTAAATCTTGATTAGTGCAACCACAACTACCAAGAGTTGAAGAATATATAACACACAGGTTTCCATTATTATTTTTTCAATTTAATTTTGATAATGACTCCTTTTTTTTGTTTTGGTGATTTATAACTCTGAGAATTAATTTTGGTGATGAAAGGTTTAAACTATATTTTAATTTTATTTATTTATTAAATTAAAAACGAACTACTTTTTGTTCAAAGTTCAAACTCTCTCTCACCTACTTATTTGAACTAATTTTATGTAGTTTGTCAACTTAATCTTTCATGAGACTATTAGGGCCATTTGAAAATGTTATAATTTTTAAAAATCTGATATGCCATGAAATGTGAAAAAGTAGGTTAAGAGTATTTAGGTAAAAGAATGGTTTTAGTTTGTATTTTTTTTATTTAATTAATTTATAATATTTTAAAAATACATTAACTTAATTTTAAGAATTAATATTATTAAATAAATTAATGATGTGATAGACATGATAACAGGTGTAAGATACGTGGCTGAATCACGTAAGCAAACAATATCTGCTTCGACGTTCCCACCATTCTGAAAGGCACTCCACTTCTCTCCCTCTCCCACACGCGCTTGTTCACTGATCACTCTACGCACGGTGCCGCCCATCTATCAGGCTATTTCAAGATATCATTTTTTGATGCATTTCCTATTTGGTTCACGTGAAAGTTGAAACAGGATTGATAAATGGTAGAAGCATGGAATATTGCGACGCCCAACCCATTTTCCTTGATCTGTCAGCTGCCAAGTTTACCATTTTATTGCGCTTGGTTCAATTTTCTTCAGAAAAAGTTAGCTCTTTCCACCATCTTCAACTGATTATTTCGTGGGTATTTTTATTTGTTTTCTTCTTCCCATTTTCTTCCGGAGCGTAGTTTGAGCTCCAAGCATCTTAATTTGACCAATGTGATTTCAAATTTGATAATAGCTGGAAGATACCAAATAATCCTTCAATCTGGGTTTGATTTCCCTTTTTAAAATTTGTCCTTCTGATTCTGTAATGTTAGGATTTGGACGCTATTTTTGGGATTAAGGGCTCTGTATTTTCTGTCTCTGAATGGAAGTGGGATGTGATTAAATTTATTGCTTCCCCTATCGTATTTTGAAGTATATAATAGTAGGATTTTAATTCTTTAATTTTTTTATAATTTTTATTTTAAGAAATAAGTTAAAAATATTTTTTTGACTTTTTTTGACTTTTTTTTTCCTATTTTGTTTTTTAAATTAATTTTAATTAGTGTTGTGAAAATTTTAATTTTTTTAATTTCTTTTAACTTGTTTTTTAAAATAAAAATTATAAAAAAACTAAAAAATTAAATTTTAAAAATAAAAAACCTGAGTAGGAGGTTAGAATATCCTAAATTTATTTGCTATCCTCACTTCTACTTTTGGAGAATTTGTAATTTTCATAGCCACATAGCCACTCAGTACGGTAAAAGTTATTAATTTATTTAATGATGTTAATTTTTTGGGTTAAGTATACATACTTTTAAAATATTAAAAATAAAAATCAAACAAAACAAATATAAAAGACAAAAATCAAATACAGTATAAATATAAATGATCAAAATCATATTTTTACCAAATATTTATATTAATATATACGTGTTTGGAATATACTTTATTGATATATTAAATTTATCATAAAATTTTTATATTACCCTTTAATTATATAAATACTTTGATTAATTAATAAAATTATCCATTATCAATTTAAATATCCAAATCCATATGTGTATCTTAATATATAGAAAATGAATAATTCTTTATAAAATTTTAGAATTTAACTCTTATTAATTATTACAATTAATTATTTATGATATAAAATAAAAAATTAAATGATTTGAAAATATTAACTTAATTGTTTAAGTATTAATATAATAAAAAAATAAAAAAATTGTGATTTATGGGCAACATAACATGAATTACATTATTCCCAAGCAAAACCTTTTACAGTTGATAATGGGATGGATTGTATGATCTATCATGTTCACCATTTAGATTGGGCTTTACATTTTAATTAATACTGAAAGGCTTAGGCTTCAGTTTGGACTTGGCCCGACTTTCTATTTCCCCCAAAGTCTTTTTTCTTCTTTTGTGTGCCAAACTCCAAAGTCTTCTCACTCAATAAAAATGTCAAAGCTCACAAAAAATAAAATAAAAGAATTCTTGACCAAAAGAATATAATAAAAATATCAAAGAAGGCTGAACAAAAAAACTTGAGCTCAATTTAACATATACTCAATCTTTAAAATTGTGTCATTCAAAGCACTAATTTAGCAAGATTATACTAAAAAATGTAAAAATAATTTAACAACTAATAATATATAAAAATAATAACTAAATACGGAATATATATATTATCACGAATCAATTCATGATTATATATGTCAAATCATAATTATATTTTTATGAATGATCACAATTTAACATAAATTTTAAAATTAAAATATTTTAAAACAAAATGAGCATCCTTTGAACAGGAGCAAATAATAATAATAGAGTGTGGGAATTATAACCTTCCAAATTTTTTTAAAATTTCATACTATAACTTACAATCTATAAATTTGTGTAACTTTTTTGTTATTTTTTTGTTCTTTAACATTTTCAATTAAAATTATGTAATTATTTTGCTTTTTAACTCCTCCAACAAAAAATGTCTAACTCAGCTGCTGCCTCCGAATCCATTTATTATATGGTGAGCACTACGGTATGGGGCTGTACCGTACAGTCAAGGTAAAGAAATAGTATTTTTTTAATTTTTTGACTTAATTTTTTTTATTTTTTAACATTAATTAATTAGTATCTATATCATATAATTTTTTAGAAATTTTTTAAAATTTTTTAGAATTTTTTCTAAATTTTTTTACATTTTTTATACATTATTCATTCATAATTTTTTAACACTATTCATTTATAAATAAAAAATATTTTTAAAAAATATAAAAATATTTTAAAAAATTATTTAAAAAATATATTATGTAAATAATAATTTATTAATATTAAAAAATAAAAAAAATAATTAAAAAAATAAAAAAAATTATGGGCTGTAATCTACCCCCAAACTTGAGGCGGTAGGTTAGAAGTTTCCTTTATTATATACACACTTGATACACTTCAAACTTTGTTTGTTGAACATACAGATCACCTATGGTACTACTAATCGAGATTGATAGCATTTTGCGGATAATATATTTAATTATTTTTAAAAATAAATTTAATAAAACTTTTTATATAAAAATTGATATAATTTATAGTAATTAGTTTAAATTTCTTTAAGACAAAAAAATATATTTGGTGTCCAGACTATTTATTGGCGGGAAAGAATGGAGCTCGGTACTTCACTGATGTATAGAAGAGAGACAAAAAAGGAGAAGCAAGCGTAATAATAATCGTGTGATGAGGACATACTTGTCAATTAATTATCCGTGTCTGAATCGCGTCACCAGATGTTCCCACCTCCAGACTCTAAAACCCTAGTGAAGGTGGCCACTGTTGCTACCCCTCTTTCGCTCTCGGAGTACTGACACCGAGCATGTCGCACTTTGGGAGATCTGGACCTCCAGACATCAGAGACACCTATTCCCTTCTCGTCCTCAATATCACTTTTCGTATTTACCCTCGCCGTTCTCGCCAATTTTCAGTTTTTTCTCTTTATCTCAACTCTAACCCTAGATATTCTTTTCGTCTTTCCTAGGTACAACTGCTGACGATCTCTACCCCCTTTTTGACAAGTACGGCAAGGTCGTCGATGTCTTCATCCCCAGAGACCGAAGGTCTCTTCTCTTCCCTTTTTAGAGCTCATTGCTCCAATTGGGGATTTTGGGATTGCTTTGAAAGATAAATGTGGGGTTTGTGATTTTTTGTAGGACTGGCGATTCACGAGGTTTCGCGTTTGTTCGTTATAAGTATGCAGACGAGGCACAGAAGGCAGTGGAAAAGCTTGATGGTTAGTTTCACTCTCAAACTTGATACTAACAAGCACTTTGGGAAGTGTTTTTTTGCTAATGTTCATTACTTGTCAGGAAGAGTCGTCGATGGAAGGGAAATTATGGTTCAATTCGCAAAATACGGACCTAATGCTGAGAGAATGTAAGTGGCCAACTAAAGTTAATAGTAAATCATTATGCTCTACTAGTAAAGCATCAATTTGTAATTGACTTTATATAATGATATAGTACTGTCGCTGTACTTTTTTTCTTCTTCTTTTTGAGTTGTCTAATGTGCTAGTTCCTTTGTTTATAGTTCAAATTATAACTTGGCATGTTCTTGTTATCTACTCACTACAAGTCTTATTGTTCCTCTATATCTAATTCATGTATGTCTGATTGGTTTTTTGTTTAATCAATTGATATATATATATATATATTTTTTTTTTTTAATTTCAGTCACAAGGGCAGGGTAGCGGAAACATCCTCCAAGCCAAGAGGGAGGTCAAGAAGCCA
>JASKGM010036026.1:0-11493 GCA_034509205.1 Ceratonia siliqua
GCGTTGAGGGAGGCGTCCCCAGGAATCGAACCCCGCTCATTAGAGGTCAAAGGTTGATCCTGGTACCACTTGAGCTAGGTTTGGGGGACGCCTTATAAGCTCCTTCCAAAAGCCGGCGTTTTTGTTGATGCGCGGTGGCATCCGCAATCCTGCTATTGTTGATTTGTCCCCGCGAAGCATTGGATTGGGGGCGGCTCCCCAGGAATCAAACCCCTCCCCCTTTAGGGATCGCAAGGGAGGTCCTGGTACCACTTGAGCTATAGCAGGTAAATGGGCACTGGACAAGTACCTGGTCCATTTGCTAAATTTCTTCAAGAGCAATGTATTGTAGCTCAATACACCTTACCTGACTTACCATATCAAAATGGTGTAGCAAAAAGAAGAAGTAAGACTCTTATGGACATGGTTAGGAGTATGCTTAGTAACTTCAAACTTCCTTGGCCATTGTGGAGAGAAACTCTTAAAACAACAATGTATATATTAAATAGGATTCCAACTAAGGCGGTTTCCAAACCGCCATTTGAACTGTGGAAAGCTTTGAACCCAAGTTTACGACATATATGTGTGTGGGGTTGTCAAGGTAAAGTAAGAGTTTATAATCTACATGAAAAAAAGTTAGACCCAAAGACTATATCTGCGTATTTTATTGGATATGCCAATAAATTCAAGGGATAAAAGTTTTATTATTCATCCCATACAAGTAGAATTGTTGAGTTAAGAAATGTTACGTTTCTTGAAAATGGCATGGTTAGTGGGAGTAATCAACCTCAAAACTTAGCATTTGAGGAAGATCATGTTCTTGACACAACTCCTACAATAAGCTACAAACTGGTTAGTGTTAATGACACCCATCAAAATGGGGTGGATATTGAGATTATTTGATATAGCTTATAGGATAAGGCTTAATAGTACAAATAGTACTAAATAATATTATATAAATTATTAATTGTTATATTTTTATATTATTATGTGTTTGTTGTATCAATATATAATATATTAGATTATATATAACATAATATTATTAAGTACTTATTAATAGAATAACAATAATATTTTTTTATATAAAAATATTTTAAAACTCATACTGTAAGGTTGTAAGGTAGTAATGATGATAGTAACAATAAAAATGATTATGGTGAGTGTAAAAAAAAATGATTATGATAACAATAGTGATAATATAGTAACAGTGACGGTGAAGTATGACAATGTGTAATTGGCAAATGACAGCAAGATTTTTTTTTAATTTTTTATTTAAAAGCTTATATAAGGTTCTTTAATATTTAATCTTACTTCGTTTTGTTTTTAATGCATCTCTACTAATATAGATGACGATAGGAGTTTCACCAATATACTAAAAATCTATGTTTATATTGCCCATTCATTTTATTAATAATTGTATTTTTTTATTATCCTTTTATTTTATTAATAACTGCTCACTCAATTATTATTTAGAGCAAAATTTTATTTTTATATTGTCTCAACTGTATTCTTATATTACTCTTCCTCTTTATTAATAACTATTTAAACAAAGTTAACTCTATCAAGTAATAGAATAAAAAAAAATTAATTTTTTAAATTTAAGATATGAATTAACATGTCAAGACATTAATAGTAGAATTATATATTGATAGTTTATAAAAGTTCTAATGTTTTTTACAATCCATTATACACATCAAATATAATTAGTTGAATTATATTAATTTCTACTATCATATTCAACTGTATATAACACACAAAAAACAAGTTTTTAGTTAATACATCCTTTGAAGGGAGAAGGTGAAGGTATTATGGTAGTATTGTATTACACCCGTCGATAGTGCCATGTAACATTTTTTTACTAAAAAGACAAAAAAAAATCACATAATGCAATCTAGACCACGGTAATATGATATTACTGTAACACTTGAGTTTTTTTTTTTTTCCTTTTAAAGATAGAATTCTCTTAGGGCATGTTTGGATGTTCTTTTAAAAAAAATAATTTTTATAGAATGAAAAATTAATTCTGAAAAAATAATATATTTTAGTAGAATGAGAAGCTATTTTACGTTCGGATGTAGTAAATGAAAATGATTTTTGAATAAGAAAATATGTTCATTTGACTGCAAAACTATAAATGACTTTTGATTGATAAAATTATTAAAAATGACATGCATAAGGAATTTAAAATTAAAAAATTTTAATTGATCAAAATTTTAATTTTAATTTTAAATAATAAAATGAATATATATATGACTAAAAATAAAATTTTTTAAAATAAAATAACAATTTTAAAATAATTTTATAAAAAATAATCATAATTTAAAATAAATGAATCAAAGAAATAATATAATTGTATTAAAAAAATTTTGATTAAGAAAATATGATGAAAAGCAAAATATACTTTAATTAGATGAGTAATATCATGAAGAGTTGAGGCTTAAAATAAGAAAGCAAAATGACTTTTTTTCTCATATAATGAAAAGTTATATTTTTTAACTTCTCTTTTAATAAAAAAAATGTCATTCTTTTTATTTTAGGTAAAAGGATAAACGAAGCTATAAACAAGAATAGGTATTCTTTGTAAAAAAGAATGTTAAAAAGAATGTGTTTTCCCCTAACAAAAAAGGAAACCAACAGGGCCTTAAGCAATCAATTCAATCTACGGTGATGCGATGAACTCTCTTAGAGTCGTAAATCCTAATTATCAATTATCACCGAGGGTTGATTAGTCAAAAGCACTAAGGAAGGGGATAAAGTGGCTATGTACCATGTACTTGATGACAAAAGGGCAAAGATTGTGTTTCAGGAGAGGCAAGCAAAAGACACATAAGATAAAGTCAATGGCAATTATTGAACATATCATCATAAGTTATGGATATACATTAGCGACTTTCAACACCAACTTTACGAATTTGTCTATTTTTGAACCAATTTAAAAAAATCAGTTTATTAAGAATCCAATTGGCAGAAAACAAACTTTGAGAACTCGATTAAATATTGATGTAAATTTCAAAACTTACAAATTATAATAGGTTAATATAAATTTTAATCCTTAAAATTTTATTTAACTTTTAATTTGATTCATATACTTTAATTTTTTTTAATTTGATTCGTATACTAATAATGCCTTTTAACTTAGTCATTGTCGTTCGCGGTTCATGTCTTGTGGTGTAGAAGCAGGAAAAGGGTGGACGGAGGACGATATGAACTAAATTGTATGCCTGCCATTGTTTTTATACCCTCTTGCTAGGAGAGACAAAGTTTCACAATTAAGACTGGGAATGAGAATGCTACCTCTCTCTTTCTTTCTCTCTGTACACTTTCTCACTTCTATTACCAGTGACTTGTTGGTTTGATGTGAACCCCACAGAAGACCATGAGACCCAACCCGAAAATTATGGATTTCAAAACTCCAAGAAAGCTAAAATCAGATTTTTAACACACAAACCTTGACCCAATGCCTATGGAAGATACAAACTAGATGTATAAGAAAGGGTATTGACACCACACTCAAGAAAGGGATGAGGATGGGAGTGATAAGTCATATTTAGAATGCCACAAGAAAATAATCTTGATAAGTTCACAAGTTCATAAAGAACCAAAAAAGAGGAACACCTCACGTTAATTCTATTCCAATCTAAAAAAAAAATACAATGTTCCCGCCACTTATATAAGGGTGTCAAAATAAAAGAAATCCCAAGACACTACAGAAACAAATAATCCTAACACACGAAGGAAGCCAATAAGCCCTAAGCACATGGGTTTAAAAGACTTAAGGGCCAATCCATGGAATTAAAACATAAAGCAATTAAACTCTAAATGTATGGGCTTAATTTAAATTTAAGGTCTAACCCATCTCTTTACGCTAATTAGCCACATTCCTTGCTTGGATCACATGCTTGTCGATCCTCATCATGGTTGTTGCTGTTGATATTGATGATAGTCTTGCTATTGATGTTCATGATGGTGATGTCACCGAGAAAAGGAGTTGGGAATGAGGGATTATAATTTATGGCCTAACCTCGCTGAGCTCTCCTGCTCGACCTCGTCGTCGATGACCTCCACAAGACCCAAACCGCAAACGCCTTCTTCTCATTCTTCATGGCAGTCAGCAACGTCCTGAAGGGTAGGTACCCGGCCGTGAGAATGATGCCACATGACCAAACATATACTTGATGAGGTGTTTGATGACACAAGAAACAATATAAGTAAGAATGCCATGTAGACAATTTTTGGACACATCAGATTTATGTAAACGGTGTTAACTTAATTAAAGACAATAGGGATTAAATTGGAAGGAATTGAAAGTGTAGGGACCAAATAGAAAAAAAATCAAAGTATAAGGATTAAAAGTTATATTAACCCAACTATAATTTAAACTATATATAAAAATGACCTATCAATGTTATATTAGTTTGTAATATTCAGTGTTATAAAAATTGGATCAGCCCGGCCGGTTTAACTAAGAACCGGACCCTGGCCGATATGATTGACTCCCTACAACTAGGGATACAAAAAACTGGTAAAAAATCAATAACATGTTGTCAAATCGATAAAAATCTGATGAACTGGTCGGATCATCAGTTTTTCTGGGTCAGAAAAGGTGGAGGAGGAGGAGGAGAAACAAACCGGTGTTCGTCTTCTTCTTCGACACCGACGAGGAAGGTGGGAAAATCTCAAAGAGAGAGAGAGAGAGAAGGGGAGCCATAAGCAGTGATAAGCTCGAGCCCATCCATTTCTTTTCTTCTCCCCCCAACTTTATTCACTTCACAGTAAACAGAGAGTCAGAAACTTTCCAATAGCTAGCAGTTCAAAGCCAATCTCGAAAAGATCTGAAACATCTCGAAAAGAAACAAAGTGGGAGAAAAAAGATGAAAGAGGGAAGGCTTTGGGAATAAAAAAAATTGGAGTAAAAACTAAAAAGAGTCAAAAGTCTTGCGCATATGAGAGGAGAAAGTGATGGGAAGATGAAAGCATTAAATGCTACATTTGTTTTGAAAATTAAATAAAAAATAAAGATAAAATAAAAAATATTTTTTAATTTCACTTTTATAATATATAAGAAAATAAAATTTTACATATAATATATATATATATATATATTAATTTTAATGTGAGTACATTTTAGATTTACCATTTAAAATTAAGATAAATATTTCATAATATTTTAAGTATATTAATATTTATTATAATATTAATGTATTAGTTTTATTTTAATTAATTAATTAATTAATTAAATTATTAATTATTCTGTATAATATAATATAATATAATATATATATAGTATATAATTAAAAAATTAAAAAATATATATTTTAACTTATATCGGCTCAACTACAGCCAGACAAGTGACTCGTTATTGCCTTTATTAGTTTAATGATTGGTCCAATTTTTTGAACATTATACATTAAAAAAAATGAGAAGTTAAAAAGAATAAAATGTTTAATTTCATTACAGTTCAAATAAATAATACGCCTTTTATTTTTTTTATTAGACACATCTATTTTTAAAATAATTGTTTCATATACATATATATTAAAATAGTTGTTTAAATAACTGTTATGTTAAATTTAAATTTGAAATATAGTTTTTGAAATAACATAACTACTAAATTCATTTAGATGGGAGATTATAAAAATAATTCTCACTTTAAACGATGGCGTTTCATTAAGTTATTTATTTTAAAGAAATTTCTAATTGTGCTTCTCCTTCATTTGCCAAATACTATACTTTAATGTTGCAACTAGAAGTAAAATTTTTTATTTTTTCTCACTTTATTCATTCCTAAACAATAATTAAACAAAGTAAATAAAAACTTCAATAAATATGAAAATTAAACACAAGTGAGCATAAAATTATGATAAAAATAGTTAAAGATTAAGTTTATCAAATAACTTTTGAATTTTATCTAAAATGAACTAATAGGGTACAACTGACTAAAAAAGTGGTAAGAATTTAGTTTATACAGAAACAACTTCTAAAATTTCATGGGAGCAAATAAATTTTTTTTTACATATATTAATTTTAAAAAAAAATTCTTGTGAGGGCAATTCGTCATTGGTGACCTTGCAACCCTCTATATATTCTTTAAAAAGACAATTGTTCATATAAAATTCTTGAAGGGCTTTGTATCTTGAAGAAATTTGTTTTATCCCAAAAAATATACATGTAATATCTCTTTTGTAAAAAGTTATATTTCACGCCTCAAATTCTACTTTAATTCTTTATTTTTGTCTATTCCATTATCTATTTTTAACAATCAACCTAACCTTGTTTAGTTTGAGTATCTAAAACCTTAGGTGGAAAAAACAATATCACGGCTGGCTGGCTGACACGTGGTAAGGGAAATAATAATAATTTTTTAGCTTAATTTAATGTCTTCTTTTAATAATCAATGTGTAGTTAAAATTTTTAATTTTCATTTAAAAATTAAATAATGAGTAATATGTAGTTAATTGAAAATCTATAACATTTTATTAAAAATAGTAACTCTAAACTTTAAAACTAATATGTCTTTTGATATTTTAAAAATAAAAGAAAATTATAATTAATATATGTCTAAAATTATGTAACTAATTTATTAATTTATTTTCTGGATAAAAATAATAAATAAATTTGAATTAAGATGCATGTTAATGAATATTAAAATACTAAGAAAAGTAATTTAGTCCTTTTAATTTAATTTTGAGCTATCTTATTTTTTAATTTACTCATTAGAGCAATTTATTCATTTTAAAATTAATTAAAATAATAATATATATAATTAATACTTTAAAGCATTTTAAAATAAAAATTAGATTTATTTCTCACACTTATTTATATTGCTATTAGACTATTAGCGTAAATTAAATTTCCACATTTTCATAAAAAAAAAGTAAGATCATTTTATATACAAAAAGTTAGTTCTGTCTTCTTCCTTTATCGTGTTATGGTTTGGATTTGGACTTTGGAGAGCTGTATTTTTACCTCCATCATCCTCAGTCCTCTGTCCTATCGTGCGAAACGGTACGTCTCAGCATAGGTATACTCGACTGAAGATAAAATGCACACTTTTTTCATCTGTTATTACTGTGCTGTGCAGTAGTTTTAATGACAATATTGGCATTATTATGCACTTTCTTTTTACTTATAATATAAGAAGAACGAACATAACACAATATATCGATCATGATACAATAAAATATATATGTTGTATGAATCTATACTCTATATTAGTTTCATGTTATATCTGATGTCAAATTTGTATTAGACACGATTTGATTATGTTTTTGAAGTATTGGTACTAATTAATTCATTACGTATTTGGTATATTTTCATGTTAATGGTGGTTTTGATTGAATTTGCAGATTAATAACGTTTTTACTAATATATGTATATTTTCAACAACTAATTTTCTTAGGAGTTGGATAAATTAAACCCTTGAAGACTCATGGTCATGGGCCATGGCTGATCCTATGTAGGTTCTCAATTTTTATAACCTTCGTTCTAGCCACTATAAGCCTGTCCTCACCTTACTCAGTGTACTCCTCGTACAAACGACCTCATGCCCACATCTTGTGCTCCTAATCTCTGTTGCTTTCGCTATTCACTAGGATCACAGATGGCATCATTCCCACAAATTGTAATCCAATATCCACCATTTATCCCATTGCTGTTCCTTATTCGTTTTTATTTCTAAATATATGAGTTTTCAGAAGTTTCAGCGAGTTAGCTGGGTATAATTAGGTAGCTTCGGTCTCTGCTCTAGTCAACTAGAGCTAGTAGCAATGGATGGCTTAAGGTCTCAGATGCTAAATTATTATTATATATGTTCATCCTTCGAAAAGTAACAAGGTTTCCCAAGCGATATATTCTCCGTGAGCTCAGCTCTTTGCTTTTCATGTATGTTTTCTCACCTCTTGAATTTTATATAAGTTTGTAATTAAGATTTGTGAGTATTGATGTTTTAAGAACCTGATTGTTGATGACTTTCTGAATTTGTGATAGGTGACTTACTGAGAGTTTACTTTGTGTTGAAACAAATGGAAGAGTGAAAGGAGAGGTAGTCCAGTGGAGGAAGAAGGCGAGGAAAGAAGAGAGCTTCTAAAAATACTATGCAAATATGAAAATTGAAAGAAGAGGAATGTAGAAGAAAAATGAGATGATGAAGGGGAGAACCCCTTTTTGTGTATGTGGGTGGCTTCTTTAAGAAGTCTCTCAACTCTTCCTAAAAGTGAGATGTTTTGGAAGATTAAAGGATAATTTAAAGTCAGGATCTAGGCTTTTTTGGCCTGGACATTTTCCTATCTTTTCTATCAATCAATAGATCTTAAGCCATGGTAAAAGAGTGAGGATGGGATGGGGAGGAGAGTGATACTGCCACATGATAGAAAATATGGGAAAAAGTCCAGACCGAAAAGGTTTAGATCTTGATCCGAATAATTTGTCATGTGATAGTGACAATACAAAACTATCTATATAAGATAAATTAGAGTCACATGTACTTTAAAAGAGGGTGAAACTTATCATATTGGAGTATCCTTACTCTCATAGTAGAATTTTATTTTTTTAATTTTAATTTTGTTTTTTATAATTTTTATTTTAAGAAATATTATAAAAATTTTTTTACTTTTTTTGTTTTTTTAAATTTATTTTTGAATATGTTATAAAATCTTTTTTAATTTTTTTAACTTATTTTTAAAATAAAAATTATAAAAAAATTAAAAAACTAAAAATAAAAATTTTAAAAATTAAAAACACACTTATTGCTACTTAAGAGTATTGGAGATATCACCTTAAAAGAGGGACTTATATGGAAAGAAAAATGTTACTCTCACATCAACATCTCTCATAAAACTCCGTTAGAGACCAACACAACAATTATTGGAATTTAACAGTGCAACATATATATTGATAATAATCAAAGTCTTACAACGCAACAAACCTCCTCTCTGTTACAGAATTCTTTCTACACAAACATTATCACACTAATAAGCTTACATAGAATGACAGAAACAAGATGGTACACACCACAATTCACAGTAAATACAAGCACACATAACAACCTACAGTAAGAACACTAAGACACAAGTTCAGCACTTCGAAAAACTCCCAATACTAGTTATTCGAGACACTAGGGATCTCCCTCACCCAATTCCTAATTTCAGAGTGCCTTTCCTCTACCCTTCTCCCCTTCTATATATTCCTCTCTCCTTGCATAACTGCTTATCCCATATGTTCTGTCCAACTGCTTGTCTCTCTATAACAGCCTTAGTAACTGCTTGTCCCATATTAACTTCCCCAATTAGATAGGTTCCAACAAACTCACAAAACATTCTTTCTAGCTAATCAGTATATTGTGAGGGATGTTTTTGTTAGAGGAGCATTCCTCATATGCGAAATAGTCTTTTTATGGTGATTTATGCAATAAGTAAAAATGATGTATGTCTTAAATAATGCTTTCTTTCTTAAGTATATAACCCACTAACTTAGGATATAAGAGTGATATAATTATCTATAATATATAGCCACGTGCTATCATTATAAGCTTAATACCAATAGATTGCCTTGTAGTTTTGTTTTCATTATTTAGTACACTAGTGGATTATATTTTTTTCTTGTTTCGAGAGAGGTTTGTGGTAATGTTGGCATTATTTGGCACTATCTATGAATTATCTCCTAAACTAGTGCCAGTGATATGCAGTTCAATGTCTTTGAGAATTACAGAACTGCCGTACCTATATTTTGTGTGTTGTATATATGGTGCTAAGGTTGATCTGTTTACTATTGAGTTTTACTTTAACTTCAATTTATTACAGTTCTAAGTATGTCAATGTGTTTAATGTACTAATTAGAATTAGTATCCAAGGTGAAGCATAATGGTATTATAAACATGCCATCACAAACATATATACTTGTGATGTGCATAATTGTTAAACTCTTGAGTTAACTCAAGTTTATAAGTTTAGGTAAGGAAAACTTGTCAAATTACACTTAAACTTGGTTTTTGATAAACTCAGATCAAATTTGGGTAAGTTCGTATTATGAAACACAAGCAATTAGTCTTCTTTTTCTAGTTTTTTAATCTCAAATCACTAACTACACTTTTTCCTTTGTTACTCTACCCCAGCCTTCCCCATAAATAAATAAAAATGAAATGCAAAATAATGTATTTTTTTTGTAGCAATCCGTAATACTTGAGATACTCTCATGAACCATCTAGCTGCAAAACGCAACAAGCCTCTTTGACCCTCATTAGAGTTTACCCCATTCTCTGAGTTTACTTAAACTCTTGAGTTTGACAATTATGGCGATGTGTATAAATTGTTACTTTGGTTGTGCTGTCCTTGCAGGTTTAGTGAAATATTTTATGGTGTTTTATCAGTTATGATGTCAACCTTCTCGAGAAGTGCACAAAAACTCTTCCTGGAGTTCATCCTTATTTTGGTGTTAAACTAAGGCAAAGTTGTTAATTTTTTTTCCAAAGCCACATGCCTTTAGGTAGTCCATAGTCCACTCTTTGTCATGACATATATTTTCTAGTTACTTGGTTCTAACCTTCTATAGAAAATGAATGAATGAAGGTAATTAACTTTCCACTGGTTCTCCCCCTGTATATTTTATTTTGTTTTGTAAAGTTTTAATAACAATGAAAAGTCTTTTTTTTTTAAAGAATCCTATGTTTTTCTTGCTGATATTCTTTTGTACTTTTGCTTTCAGAAGGGAAGGTAGTTACTGTTAAACTCACAAGAACAATTCATGTCATTGTGCTTGTCTTTTTGTTCGCAATTCTAACTGGCAAAGACATAAGAAAAGAATTTGGGTTCAAACTGTAAGTACCGTACCATGATATTTATAGTTTTCGTCCTTGTTATATTGATGAATTTTGACTGTGATTTTAGTAATTAATATTGGTGTAGTTCACTTATGTGCTATCTTTGTTTTATCATAGAAAAATGGGCAAGATGCGTCAAGATTAGATGTGTTCATTGCTGTTTCTTTGGTTGCATTAGAATCCATTTCAATAAAGCATGCCAGGTCTCTCATTGCTTCTTTCTACCAATAGAAAATATGGGTTTCCCGAAAATCATTTTGCTCGAATTAGTGGAATTGATTTACTGGGTCTTGAAATTTTAGAGATTGGTGTCAAGTCTTTCTAATTTCTATTTAGGGAGTCTTTGGTTTGGCACTCTGAACAAAGTTGAACAAACTTGAACAAACTTGATGCATAGACCCAGATATGTTGAAGTTTCCTTTTGATCATTTCTGTATTGAGTTGGAAGGAAATACCGGTAGCCTCAAAGGTTTCACAAGGAAATACTTAGGTTTTAATAATGACAATCAATTTGAGCAATCCCAAAATTTAAGGTAAAATATTTCCTAAGTATTTCAAATTGAAATAGCTAGACAGCACATATGTGATTCGAAATGGGTATCATTAATGCATTAAATACTCTTCGACTATGGGACATAATCATATATTACACGATTGCCCAATCATGGTCATTAATGAGGAAATTAAGAACAAGATCCAAG
>JASKGM010036037.1:0-23981 GCA_034509205.1 Ceratonia siliqua
TATATTTAATTTTTTTTATTTTATATATATATATATATATATATATATATATATATATATATATATATATATGTACTAAATTTTTGACCTGGTGCAGTACACGGACACCCAATTAAAATATATAAAACATAAAATAATATAATAAATTAAAATAGTGACATTATATTTTAAATAATGTTCATTTTTTTGTATTCTCATTTAAAAAAATCTTTTATTTCACTAATAAAAGAAGTTTAAAGTGATAAACTTGAGATATTATCATAAATTCAATTATTTTATTTTATTAATTAAAATTAATGTTTAAATTTTATAAGATTTGCCATAAAAAAAGTTGAGCAACAATGTAAATTGATAAAAGTTTTGATATAAATATGAAAATATAAATTAGAGAGAATTATACTATGCTATGAATTGACCATACTATCATCAATATTTTTCTCTTTTTGTTTTATATATGGCTGTACGGAAATTAGATTTAGAACTTTCTACAAAAAGTCTTTCATTATTAGACTACACTTATTAACTTACTATTCTTTATTTTAATTAGATAAAAATATGATTAAATAAATGAGAGACATTAACCATTTTAGTTGTTGTTAACTCCTTTAAAAGATAAAAATAAATAAGATTTGTTTATTTAGACAATAACTTTTAGTAGTTCTTGATACTAATGTGCTATCTTTTTATGGTTGGTTAAGTCATAATATGATGTGTTCAGTCTATAAGTATCCAAGCATTTCTCACTCAGCAAAATCCATCTATAGGTGCATTTGTAAGAAAAGTTGGTAAATGCAAAATTGAGAAAATACAACACACTTTTTATTTATTTTTAGTTTTCTTATCTTATTATGTACAAAAACTGTATAATTTGCAAGAAGTCTTACGTTTAAATAATTGTATCTTCATTAAAAAAAACCCTTTTTTTTCGTTTTTGTAAGTGGATATCGTTGTTTTTCTTCATTACTTCTAAAATGTTTTATATCCCAGCTCAATTTTCTTATTTTCATTTTTGTTGTCTTTGCCAACAAAAGTACTATTTCCCCTATATATATTCATGGAAGAGCAACGGTTAAGGTTTCAACATTCAAGTTTAGGACTTCACAGAGAAGAAGATATGACTAATTCAAAATTGTTTTGTTGGTTTTCTCCTTTATTGCACACCAAGTTCTCACTGCAAATGCCAAAAAACAATTAGTACCATTAGTATATGTTTTTGGTGATTCAACTTCAGATCTTATAAACAGCAATCATCTAAATACCCTAGCAAAGGCAAATAAGTGGCCTTTTGTTATTAATCTTAATAATGTAACTGGTCGATTCACCAATGGCAAAACTGGGATAGATTTTCTTGGTAAGTTTCTTGCAAGATAAAAATACTCACTCAAACATTTACATATGAGTTTTAAATTATAGTCGACAACTACAATTGTGGTTACAATAAAATTGTTGCAGTAGCTTTGTATTTTGCTGTATTTTATTGTAATCATCATAATTATGACTTCAACTACAATTCAAAATTGTAATTTACATTATTAGAATTTCAAAATTTTTATTCTTTTTCGTACAACCCATATAATACTAAACTTGTGCTGTTTGTTGTTATCTTTGCAACTATTTATTTGGGCTTACCAATGGCCTCCTCCATACTTGAATCTCTCTAATTCTAAAAGATGTAAAATAAAAACTGGAATAAATTATGCATCAGGAGTATGTGGAATCTTAAACACAACAAGAAGAGTAAGAGACTTCCAATTCTCTCATGTTCCCTTCTTTTAATAGCATATTTGAAAATTTATGTTTTGTTTTAGCATTAATTTTTGCTAGTCTCTAACCATATTCTAACTACTTAATTTGTGCCAAAGGGGGAATGTTTGTCTCTGGAGCAACAAATCAAATACTTCACCTCAACCAGGACAAAATATCTTCCAAAAGCAATTAAGAGTCAAACGAAATTGAAACACCGCTTACCCAAATCCATATACCTTCTCCATATTGGCTATAATGATTACATTGCTATGTTGAATGGAAACATCAGAGCCAAATTTACTCCTCAAGGCTTTGCAGACTACCTCATTGATGAAATGACAAAACATATTAAGGCTTATTCTACATCATTTTACATTAGCCTATCATATAAAACAATCTATGCTATACTTTATATATAGACAATGACATGTTTTCTTTTTAAATCCTTTGCAGACACTATATGATGTAGGACGTAGAAAGTCTTTGCTGTCTAATCTCCACATCAATATAAGGATTGCGATACAAGGTACTATGCTGACAAGCTTCCTCAAAGGCTAAAAACGTTGAAATCAGAACTTTCGGGTTCGTTATTTACAATATATGATGGAGTCAACATATGGAAAAAAGTGATGCAAAATCCAGAAAAATATGGTAAGCAAAGATATGTTTTTTCTTTTTATAGTTTCCATAGATGGATTGTCACATTGTTTTAAATGGGTTTCTTTAGTTAGAAGTATAATTGCACTCAAGTGTCTCTATAACATTAATTTATGAAAATTTTTCTCTCTTTAATATCTCAAATAATTTTTAAGTGGTGCCTTATAATGACATCAATAAAAGAAAAAACTTTATGTGACATTGCTTTAGAACACGATGCCTTTAAAAGTATCATAAAATAATTTATTCTTCTTCTTTAAGATCCTGTTTGTTTGGGCATATTTTGAGAATAAGTTACTTCTTTTCAAAATATAATGCATTCTGATAAAAATATACCTGTTTGTTTGGATTTATAAAAAAATGATAAATTAATGAAAATGGAGAAAACCTCCTATAAGGAGAAATTAAAAATTGTAACTTCTCCTGATAAGGAAAAATATAAGAAGAGAGAGCAAATTTTATCTCCAAAATTGTCCACATTTCTTTAAAAGTCATTTTTAATTATTGCATCCAAATACAAAATAACTTCTCATTAGAAAAAAGCTTTTCTTCCTGTAGGAAAAGAAAAAAAAACAGTATTTGATAAAACCAAACAAACAGACCCTAAATGCGCAGGATTCAAAAATCTAAGTGAACCTTCTATGTGCAGGTAAGCCTATTTGCCCTAATATAACAAAATACAGTATTTATGACTCATTTCATCATCCAACTGAAGTTTTATATGAGATTACTTCAAACGATTGTTTTAATGGGACTTCTTACAGTGCTTACACTCTTTTAGAATTTGCTAAGGCAAAACCTTTTTTTTATATTTAATTTTTTTTATTTAAAAGTAGTGTATAAGTTATTAGGAATGCTTTGATAAAGAAATAAAAGATTATTTAATTTCTTGTTCATACCTTTATTCTAAAAATTTCAAATTTGTTATCTTTTGTGACACTTTATTTTTTATTTTTAATTGTTATTTATCGATCGACTTTTGTTGGTTGAATTGCCCTCCTCCAAATTCTATGTTAGAACAAAATGTTAGAAAATAAAATAGTAAAAAAAAAAGAAACTATAATTATATAGTAATGAAAAGTATTTAATTATCAAAGATAGTTGCTAATGTTCTAAAATTCCTCCTGTATTGAATGAGTATACCTATTGCTATAAATATTATGTTTAGCTTAATTACAATCTTATCCTTCGTTTGTTCAATAATATAATTTATTCTCTATAATATTAATTAGAGTAATTTTGGCCTTTTAATTTATTTATCAGAGTAATTCAGGTCTTCTAATTTTCATTAATTAAATATAAAAAGAGTAATTAAAGACAGTTCTAACTTAACAAATTAAATTTAACTATTTCCCCTATTAATTATTATTTTTAATTTCGTTTATATTATTCTATTTGATTATAAAAGAATGTGATCATATTCATAGGATCTCAATCTATTGGCATGTCAAGAGAATCTCAAACTCGAGCTACTAAGATAATAAAAATGATTTAAGGTGATATTGTTAGGTAGACCTAGGCTAGTCTACAAAATAGATTTTTAAGTAAATAGATTTTGAAAAACAATGCAATTTCAAAGTCATAATTTTAAAAGGCTAAAAAATATTCCCAATAGACCAATACTATAAATTAATAAAGGCTGTTGAGAAGTTGAAACGAAGTTAAATAAAAATGAACTTAAATTGCGTTGAAAGTAAGCCGTTAAGTATGGTCAATAGTGAGAAATTTGAGTAGTTTTCAGAGATTTAGCGATCGAGCGAATTGAGGAAGTGCCATATTAGCACTACATATGATATTGCTAATATTCTCCTTATGTTTTGAAGACTAACAATCTCTATAATTTCAATTAGACTAAAAAATTATTTCTATTTTTTTAAAATTTAATAAATGTAGAGACATTTTAATCATTTTATTTAGTATTTTATTAAATTAATTACTGCTAACACCCACGACCATCACATATCCGCAGACTTCAAAAATGAAATAAATCCGAAAGAATCAATTATCGAATTTGTCTATATAAATATAGCCTATTAATTATTTAATCAAACAACATGATGAACATTCTTTTTATATTCATTTCTTAAAGATGGAACCTTAAATGCTCAAATTTGACTTTCATAACAGTAGAGACTTTTCTTCAATGAAATGTGATGTGTGCGTTGATGTGTCTACTCCAAAATGCAAAATTGTCAAAAACAAACCTTCAATGCCAATTCATACACTTCCAAAACGTACATTTCCATTAAGCTATTAAGAAATATATATTTTTCTGGGTAACAATGTTGAATTTAGTTTTACTCATTTTATTGATTTTTACACCACTCATTTTGCTCCCCTTTTTCTTTCATCTATATGCTTTTTTGGAATAGCAACTTTTTTTCTTACCAAATTCATGTGTCATGCCTTTGAGCATGTAATCGGCGTAGGATACTACTACTTGGATATTATCCTATAAGCCTACATATACATATATATTAAATGTGAAAATGGCTGAAATTACAACCAAAATGCAAATACATTAGACAAGCTCACCATAACACATAAAACATGCCTCCATGACCATGACACAAATAACTAATTATATGTTGCAACACAAGACATTAATATTATGTAAGACCCTTGATCATCAAAGACAATGCTACCACCTAGTCCAACTGCCTGAAAGTTTCAGGGGTTATCCCATTTGTCCTCCAAAAAAATTTGTATGGAATTGAGAATTTGAGCGTGAAAACTTACAAAATTTAACATGTGAAAAAAGATAAAGGAATGAGTCATATAAATTCAGTGAGGAGCAAATCCATACCCAAAGGTACAAGTTTAAAAATACAATAATACATACATAAATATTTCTCATGTGCTCATGAAATAAACATAAACGAACAAGCACTAGATATTTATGTATTCATATTTGCAAAAGATATTTATACAAAATTTTTCATTAAAGAGATATGAGTTTCATATACTTCTATGCCATATCTATGATTGAGAAAAATACTTATAGTTTGGAGATGGATGAATTCATACATATAAAATCCATATTCTTATGCAAAGATCTCATTAAAGAATAGAGCATTTCATACACTCATATAATTGAAAATCATACACTTACATATAGGAAATCCAGATAATTGTGATAAGAAAATATTTTTGTGTTGATGATGGATCCATTCGTTCTTCACATAGGAAACTCTCTCATATAATATGTAACATATAAGTGCACATTCAGAGTGAGCTCAACTTACAGATATTAGTCATGTACCCATCCCATGTAACTCCTTATGCCTCCCAATATAGTTCATGGACAATCTATATGCTAGGTGTACCTAGGGTTTCCTTATGAGAGTAACTAAGGATCCACCCAAATACAAATTTCATACAGCACATATATTCAGTCATACTTGTAAAACTATCCATGTAAAATAAGCACCTCATGTTCACATCAAAATACTAGTAACTTCCATATAGTAATGACAATTTAGTAACAATATGAAAATAGGTGCTTAATGCTTTAAATATGCCTGAGCGATCAAAATCATTTAAAATTTCATGTGTTCAATATAAATCATGAGTATATATATAAATCCTAAAAAAAAATAATTCATATATTATGAACCTAAAATATGCAGAAATGATATATTCAAATTGAAAAAATTTCATTAATTTTTTTTTATCATAAACTAGTATGATAGGAGCTTAATAACAATATTACTTTTAGACATTAATTAAAGAGCATTAATAAATAATGAACATAGATAATTCTCATGCATGAAATAAATATAACTTATAGGAGAAAACACATGTATCCAAGAGTAGAGGAACCTCACTCACCTTACTATCATGAAAGCTTACCCAAATACTTCTTCTCTTGAAAGCTTCAACGGTCCAAACCAAATTGTGAAACTCCATTTCCTTAACTAAAGATTATAAAAAATTTAAAGATCCATTGGAAATTGGATAACAATGTATTTTGAAGATTCATAAACAACCCCACTAAGTCAACTAAGTAAAATATCATCCATGATCAAAACTTTCATAGAAATGCAAAATTTTCAATCAAAACACATCTCAAGCCCAAAAATGCAATTTAGAGTTAGAGACAAAAACACCCATCCATCATCCTAAAAATTACATCAAATCATCCTGTAAATAATTTGTCACTCCCCAAGTCATGGCACATGCCCGGCATAAGACACTACCACTTGGATAACATCCTACAAGCCTACACATATGTTCCTATGCAACCATGACAAAATTTTTAATGAGAAGAAAAATCAAATATCATGCAATAGTAATAATTCAGCAATGTTTCCCCTTGAGATCTGGATATTTCCAAGTAATGTACAAACAAAAAAACTCAAATTGGGTGGACAGGCCCACCTTAACGCATCCAATAGACCTCCATGGCCATATCACAAAAACAAAAAATGTTTCACAACAAAGTGACAATGCACAACCTAATCCAACTGTCCAAACCCCAAATGTTGCTCCATTGGCCACCCAGTAATACTTGCAATTTAACCTGGTGAAAAAATAAGGGGGATGAGTTATAGTCTCAGTGAGATGAGAAAATCTCTACCTTAGGATACAAGTTTGAAAATAAATCAGATATATTTAGGATACTTTTATGTATATGAAAATATATTGAATCTCAAGTAAAGAAACTAAAATCATACCAATATTATATTTTACCAAAACAGAAATCAAGCTAGAACTATCAAAGGAATTAAATTCAGTCTCATGTCAATATCAAACTTTTGTCCAGGCAGAAATCAAATTATGAATCATTCAGTAAGTCAGGTCTTACAAGATGAAATATTTATAGGTCTTACAAGATGAAATATTTATAAAAATGCTCAATGGAATAAAAACAAGTCCAAAAGGATGAATCCATTACTTCTTCACATAAGGAACTCTCACTTATACAGATAACATGTAGCAGAAGTTCACTTTCAAAGCAAAGCTCCTAGTCAAATACAATTCACAGATATTTCATTCGGAGCAGAGCTCCTTGTCAGATACACTTATCAGGTAACAAATATTCCAATCCGAAGCCAAGCTCATGGATGGAGCTACTTCAGAACATAGTCCATGGACATCCAGATAAGCTAGGTGCACCTAAATTCAGTAATCCTTATAAAACTGTTCATAAAAATATAAGCACAATGTGATCATATCAAAATAATTGTAGGCTTCCGCAGAAGAATGAGAATTTGGTATCCATGTAAAAATAAGAACTTAACACTATAAAATATGCATGAGTAATCAGAATAATTTAAATTTGGAACATTCAACATAACGCATAAGTATACGTAAATCCTGAAAAGTAACTCATGCATTAAGAGTTTAAAATATATAGAAATGATAATTACAAATCAGAAGTATCAGGATGTTGATAGCACTTACTTTCAGACGTTAGAGTGCATAAACATTGAGAAGTATAGATAATTACTTGAAATAAAATAAAATACCTTACAGAGAAAAACACATGCATCTAGGGGCAAAAGAATTCCACTCACCTTGAAAATTCACTTGAACCAATTTTTTTCAAGCTTAGAGCATCCTAGGGAGGATTTCTTGGAGACTCTTCCATTCTACTATCAAGATTAAGAATTGGAATCAATACTACCAACTACCTTTATTTGAATCAAGGGCTAAAACTAGTTAATCTCTTAGAGTCATTTCAACAAACACCTTGAGAGCATCATGAACCATAACTAAATTTAATAACATTATTATGAATTGCACCACCTAGAAGTTTCCATTTATCATGGTCAAAAGTCACCCAAGTGATTTCCTGGGTTCTAGGTAATCGCTCAAATATTGGAGTACTCTTGCGTCATAAAAGGAATTTAGCATCCAAACTATCCATTGATCATTAATCCCTACCAAGATCATTACTTGATAATCACGTATATTAAGTTCAGTAAATAAAATCAACTTGGCAACAATAACCATGGAGGTATTCAGATAGCACAAAAAGAACCCAACATTTTTCATGCTAAGCTTTCTTACCTAAAAGTCTCAACTCTTGCAATAAAACTCTTTGGAGGAAGATCCCTCAGACCACACATCCAGCTTCCCCTTTTGCCATCATACACAAGTGAGAGCTGGTTGGCGAAGGAAATAACATAACTATATAATGGGGTTTGGCCGAAAATGTTCAGATGAGGGAAAAGCAGAGAGTTTTGTCTCTTTTACCCAAAAGTTCCAGAGATAGACTTCTCTGGAAACTTGCTGAGGGGTGAAGTACCAAAAAATCTTAGATATTTTTGCTGAAATTTACAGAAACTGTGCAGAGGAAGTGTCTGGAATGGCCACGTAACTTCAGAGTAGTAAATCTAAAATTTTAAGCTTCGGAAGGTATATAAAAAATATTTTATTACTACCTAATTTCCTTAAACCATCACCTATATAATTTTTTTTTTCACACAAATTTTTATTACTATCCTCAAGTCTAAGGAATTTCCAGTTACTAATTCAAGGTCATTTAAATATTCAGAGTTTATTCCTTCACTAAGTGTACAGTTAAATAAATATATTTTTTTATAGTGTCTGGACAAAAGCTAAGACATATTAAACATTACATAATTCAAACTTTTAAAGAAATAAAATGTTCTTATTTACTTACATAGTTTTAAATAAAATTTATCATTTTGGTTATATCAAATAATACATATAAGCTTTTCTTTACAATTCTAAATTACTTTCCATTCATAATCTTTAAATTACTTTCCATAACAGTGATTACAGCATGTCATTCCAAATACCCAAGCGCAACCATATGCATTACTAATAAAGAAAATAAGGATAATCTAACTAATATACCTAATTATTTCCCACTACATATATCTAATAAACACACATACAAATTTCTTCCTATAACAGAACCGAAACATCCATAAAAAAATAATTAGTTTGAACTTCATTCCACCTTCATTCCACCAATTACTCCCATCCAGCAAGCAAACAAAATATTTTCTGGAGTTATCCAAAATATGAAAATAAACTCAAATGAAAAATGGCCTCACAAAACCAATTAATACTTAAAGTCCAGATTCAACAGGCTACCATCTCTGATATTCACTAGGAATGCAAAGAATGAAGACCCAGAATGACCTATTGAAACGAAAAAATCAAAATTTGAAAAATAGGACAAGGTTACTTAGTAAAAAAAAAAAAGAACCAAACAGCTTGAAATCTTAGCTCAAAACTTAAAAATTTGAACCAGACTCATTTCAATCAAAACCCATACCCAAAATAAGCAAAACCCACATATACTGACCTTACGTGTGCGTGGTTTTGAGGAAATGGCAAGATGAAGTTGTTGTAACTGAAATGATGTTCTGTTTTTGGCAAGAGGCACACTGCTGGGCGAGTTCAATAGAGGAAGGAAGCATTCAAATTTCTACTGGAAATCTAGCCAAGAGGAAATGGCAAGATGAAGTTGTTGTAACTGAAATGATGTTCTGTTTTTGGCAAGAGGCACACTGCTAGGCAAGTTCAATAGAGGAAGGAAGCAATCAAATTTCTACTGGAAATCTAGCCAAGAGGAAACAAATTGAAAGAGAGTGAGACGCTCCAGAGGAGAAAACAAATTGAGAGAGGGAGATGCTCCAGAGGGAAAAAAAAAAAAAACTTCCTAGGACTTTTGATCTCAAATGGGTAAAGATAAAGGAGAGAGCCATCAATGGCTATAAAAATATCTAACCACAATGCCCTCTTAGAAGGCCACGTAGGGTTATAGAATTTTTACTACAGGGATACTTTTTTTTAAAGAAAAAAAACAACCATTAGCCTCTAGGACAAGGGCTTAAAAAAAAAATATATATATATATATATATATATATATATATATTTTAAATAGCTGAAATTTACTAACAATAAAAAAAAATATATAGATGGACATTACATTGTCCCTAAACATTTTTAAATTGAAATTAATCACACTTATTTAAGACAATAAGTCTACAAAGAAGTCATTTTTAATATTTTAAAATTAAATTAATTAAGAGATTATGTTATTTGATTTATCAATTTTAGCATAATGTTTTTAGTAATGGATATATAGTATACTATTATTTTATCCTTATATAGATGAACAATAAAATCTTTTAAAAAACTGAATTAAAAAGAAAATATTACACTGAAAATTGTATAAATCTTCTTTGTAGTAATTTAAATTTTAAGTTTAAGAATAAAACAAAACATTTACTTGTGTGAATCTCATTAGCATAAACACAAAATATCTACAGATAACAAAAAATCATTAAATATTATTTATAACAAAAAATCATGAACACTATGTCACATTCATGGCAGAGTATAAGGACATTTCCTATATTATGAAAAACTTCAAAGACAGACAAATACAAATTGCTGTAGATTCATAAATTTTAAAATAAATTAAAATTTTATTCATAAATCTAATAGAGCATCCTTTGAAATAAGACCTTGCTTCCATATAAAATTATTCATAAAATTAATTGACAATATTTTTTAAAAATAAATTCAAACACAAATGTAAAATGATGATTCCCCAAATAACTGCAAGACGATATACACTCCATGACTCAAGCTTGTTTTTAGAATAACTTGTTGATGTAAAGCGACAATCATTACTGCCAAGCTTTACCTGAATCTAAAAATATAAAATAATAGTAAGGTTAGTTTATACGACTCAATGAGTAGAAAAGTGCTTAACATAAACTAGGATACCACACAAAAATATAACTATAAATATTTTATACTATAGATCAAAAATAAATTTAATTCGGTTCCAAACTATAATTTGACTTTTCAAAGTGGACAAAGTACACATTCAATAAATAGAAACGAAAAATATTAGATTGACCACATGAAAATAACCAACTCTGAACATCACAATTACATCAGAGGTCGAGGAATGTCTCATCCCGAAAAGTGCCTAACGCAAATGTGAAGCAGATATACATATATATTAGTACTACATGATCTCCATGATTAACAATCATATAATATAATGCATGTGAGGCGTCAGGTGTTAGTGTCAAGCATCAGGCACCAATGAACTTGTCAACTAGTCAAAAATAATCAAACACCAATGAACTTAATTGTTAACTGGTCAGAAATAGTTTTGGTTAATTTCTTTGGTCCCTAATAGACATAAGCTCTAAAAGTGATATTGAAATTTTTAATAAAGAGGATCTTTCTATAACAGAGTCTTTGAGAGTTTACATCCAAAAATCATAGTTTCAAAATCTTTCACAAACTTTAGAGTTTTGCAAATTGTTCACTAAAGGATTTTTGCACATTTAATTCTAAAACAATCTTTTAGATAATCCATAGGTCCTTTTTCAAAATACATGCTTTAAGATAGTTCTTGAACTAGCACATAAACTATATGGGAATACTTAAAAGCAATGATAATTTTCAGATAGAACAAAATAATAAAAAGGTATTTTCAAATCCATATCATTCTTAACAAGATATAGATTTTATATCATGCAACAAGACCCTCCCTAGTAACTATTAGACACAATCTCACTTAAAAAAATTGCAGTGACCACTACCGCGGTAATTGCTCGGGTGCTATATTCATGTTTAGAACATTCCAAAACTCTACAATCAAATTTTTCAAAGATTTTATTTGCAGTAATCACGATGTTTCCATCTAGACAGATTTTAGGATTTCTCTCATAACAAAGGAACGGAGAATATTCATATATATATATATATAAAGAAAATAAAGGTGAATCTAACCCAAAGAAAGGCGTTTTAAGAAAGGAAACTGATTAATCTTACCTTAGAAATCATCCTCCCTTTGCCTCTAGCCGAAAACCCTAGCCACGACCTAATTTTCAAACCCCTAAAATTTCTATTTATACCAATTGCGCATGTTCCAGTTGATCAACTCAAGCAATTCTTATTTATTTGTTTGTTTATTTTTTTAATTAAGGCTTGTCACATTCTTTTATAAATTTTATTTATTCATATCAATTGAGAATTCTAGTGTTACACAATAAAGTTTACATATTATATTGAATTAAATATACTTTTTGTCTCTTTGACTTTGATATACATTTTCGTTGAGTAAATTACAATAACAAACCCTAAAGGTTTAAATAAACTTATAGCCTCTCTAGTTTCACTTTATACTAAAACCTCCTTAAAAGTTTAAAAAATTTGCACGCACATCTCCTCTAATTTTAAAATACTTGTACTAATTTTTTTTATTATAAAGTTTTAAAAAATATTAACTTGACTTTTTGATCATTTGTGGTATATTGAATTAGGTTCATTGAAAGTTTTTAGGATAAAAAATATATTTAGTGTAAGTTTTGTTAACAATATTATTAATAGAAAAGAGGTTCTTGAATAAATTGATACTAAAGGAAGTATGGATATAAGTTGCAAGAGAGATAATATAATTTACTCATTTCAATTTCATTCCACGTGTTTTACTTGTATCGATCCACTCTTACATTGTTTAAAAAATTTATAATGTTTTCTTTGTTTCACAAATTTTGACAAAAATCATTGAATTGGAGCCTTTGTAATCAACTAATGTTAAATAGTATGCTTAAGAGGATAAATTTTATGTATAACTATACGTTTTGAATCTCCCACCACATCTAATTCTATTGCAGATGCTGGAAACAACAATCATCTGAATATCCCAGCAAAGGCAAATAAGTGGCTTTTTGGTATTGATCTTAATAATATAATTGGTTGATTCACCAATAGCAAAATTGGGGCAAATTTTCTTGGTAAGTTTCCTACAAGATAAAAGTACTCACTCGAACATTTCCATGAGTTTTAAATTATAGTCGACAACCACAATTGTGGTTACAATGAAATTGTTGTGGTAGCTTTGCATTTTGTTGTATTTTCTTGCAATCATTTTAATTGCGACTTCAACCACAATTCAAAATCATAATTTACATTACTAGAATTTCAAATTTTTTATTTTTTTCCATATAACCCATATAATATTAAACTTGTGCTGTTTGTTGTTATCTTTGCAACTATTTATTTGGGCTTATCAATACCACTTCCATACTTGAATTACTCTGATTCTGAAAGAAGTAAAATAAAAACTGGAATAAATTATGCATCAGGAGCATGTGAAATCTTAAACACAACAAGAATGGTAAGAGACTTCCAATTCTCTCATGCTCCCTTCTTTTTATAGCATATGTGAAAGTTTATGTATTTTTTCAGCATTAATTTTTGCCTGTCTCTAACCATATTTTAACTACTTTGTGCCAAAGGGGGAATGTTTGTCTCTAGAGCAGCAAATCAAAAACTTCACCTCAACTGCGACAAAAGATCTTCCGAAAGCAATAAAGAGTCAAATTGAATTGAAACACCATTTAGCCAAATCCATATACCTTCTCAATATTGGCTATAATGATTACAATACTATGTTGAATGGAAACATCACAGCCAAATTTACTCCTCAAGGCTTTGCAAACCACCTGATGAAATGACAAAACATATTAAGGTTCATTCTACATTATTTTACGTTAGTCTATCATATAAAACAATCTATGCTATGCTTTATATATAGACAATGATATGTTTTCTTTTCAATCCTTTGCAAACACTATATGATGTAGGAGGTACAAAGTTTTGGCGTTTGATCTTACAATTTTTGAGCCACATCAATATAAGGATTGCGATACAAGGTAGTGTTGAGAAGCTTCCTCAAAGGTTATGAACATTGAAATCAAAACTTTTGGTTCATAATTTACAATATAATATATGATGGAGTCAACATATTAAAAAAAGTGATGCAGAATCCAGAAAAATATGGTAAGCAAGCATATATTTTTACTTTTTATAGTTTCCATAGAAGTATTGTCACATTGTTTTAAATGAGTTTCTTTAGTTAGAAGTCTAATTGCATTCAAGTGTCTCTAGAACATTAATTTATGAGATTTATTTTTCTCTCTAATATCTCAAATAATTTTTAAATGATGCCTTATAATGACATCAATAAAAGAAATAAATATTTTACGTGACAATGTTTTAGAACACGATGCCTCTAAAAGTATCATAAAATAATGTATTCTTCTTTAAATGTGCAGGATTCAAAAACCTAAGTGAACCCTGTTATGTGGTTGGTAAACCTATTTGCCTTAGTAGAGTAGAATACAATATTTATGATTCGTTTCGTCATCCAATTGAAGCTTTATAAGAGATTACTTCAAAGGATTGTTTTAATGAAACTTCTTGCAATCCTTACACTCTTTTAGAATTTGCTGAGGCAGAGCCTTTTTTTTTATATTTTTTGATTTAACAGTAGTGTATAAGTTATTAGGAATACAGAAATAAAATATTGTTTAATTTCTTGTTCATATTCTCATTCTAAAAATTTCCAATTTGCTATATTTTGTGACACTTTATTTATTTTTCTTTGATTGTTATTTATTGATTGACTTTTGTTGGTTGAATTGCCCTTCTCCCAAATCCTACCTTGAGAACGAAATTTTTTAGGAAATAAAATAGTAAGAAAAAAGAAACTATAATTATATAGTAGTGAAAAATATTTAATTATCAAATATAGTTGCTAATGTTCTAAAATTCCTCCTGTAATTGAATAAATAAGCAGAAAGGTAGAAATAGCATACATGTTGCTATAAATATTATTTTTAGCTTAATTACAATTTACCCTTCTAGTTTCTTCAATAATCTAATTTATTTTCTGTAATTAATTAGATTAATTTTTTCCTTTAATTAATTCACCAGAGTAATTTAGTTCTTCTAATTTTAATTAATTAAACATAGAAAAAGTAATTAAAGAGAGTTCTAACCTAACCAATTAAACTTAACTATAGCCCTATTTATTGTTATTTTTAATTTTGTTTATATTATTCTATTTGATTATAAAAGAATGTGACCAGATTCATATGATCTCCATTGGCATGTCAAAAGAATCCTAAACTTGAACTACTAAGATAATGAAAATGATTTATGGTGATACTTTTAGGTTGACCTAGTCTACAAAATTTTTGTATTTTAAGTTAATTATAAATGAACAAATAACTTATGTGTTTATTTATGATTGGTCTTGTCTATATATCTTTTATAGACTAAATATACCTAAATTTCTCATAATTTGAGACAGATATCAACATTTGGGTCTAAAAATTCTTAGTTGTTGTTTGAATACAGCAAACGCCTCATGATGGGAAGGTGGAACAAACCGAGGGAAGTTATCAAACAAATAGGGAGAGCAAGCATTACAATTTTAAATTTTAGAAAAAGTGAGCTTGGTTTTCTAACTGATCTTGTGAAAACACTAAGTTGCTGGCTGCTATGATTAGGGAAGATGCATATTCCATAACAAAGGTTAGCAAATTCCTTTGACACACTAGAAAATACATTAATTGATTAAAACGAAAGGATAAGATCATCTTTGCAGGAGACTTTGCCATTTTCTTGATATTAACTGCTAGCATTAAATTTAAATACCCTAACAGCTAACTAACTATAGGTGAAACAAATTAGATACTCCAAAGTAACAAAAACTTGATTCAAACAAAAGATAAAACGGGTTGGGAATTGAGAAGATTGACAGGAGAGTGAAAAATGCCTACATCTTCAAATACCTTTCACGTTTCAAGGTAGAGCATTTACTGCTAATAATGCCTTTAAAGATGATTGCTTCGACTTCCTGAACAAATACAAGACCTCAACAGTCTCCAAATGCCCCAGTTCCCCTCACAAAGACCAATTCCCAAGCTCTTTATTTTTGAAAACAACAAACGCCCCGGATTCTCTTCATTCCTTAACTTCAACCCTTCTTCTTCATTACATCCTTATAAATATATGAACTCAAATTTTCTTAAGCATTCCTCACATCTCAATCTCTTTTTTGGCCCTTTTATCCCTGTTCTCTCAGTTCTGTCACCTCTGAGTGTACGTAGTAGAAATGGGAAGAGAAAAGCTTACCGCTAAGTCAGCTTCAAACAGCAAAATTCCTGTTAATCAAAGACAAGACTCGCTTTCCTTAGTCCTAGAAGACCAACCTGAGACCCTCGATGTAATTGTTCCAGCCATCGTGTCCTCTTACAATGAGCGTATTCGGCCAGTTCTTGATGCAGTTGAAAACCTCAGGCGCCTTAACATCACCAAAGAAGGAATACAGCTTCCAACCATAGTTGTTGTAGGTGACCAATCTTCTGGCAAATCTAGTGTCCTTGAATCTCTTGCTGGAATCAGCTTGCCCCGTGGGCAGGGTATTTGCACCAGGGTACCCTTAGTAATGAGGCTCCAAAACCACCCTCTTCCAAAGCCAGAGCTTGTGTTGGAGTTTAATGGCAGAACTATTTCAACAGATGAAGCTCATATTTCTGATGCCATAAATATGGCCACTGAAGAGGTTGCTGGCCATGGAAAAGAAATTTCCAACACCCCATTAGCTTTATTGGTTAAGAAGAATGGTGTTCCAGATCTGACAATGGTGGATCTCCCGGGTATTACCCGGGTTCCTGTTCATGGACAGCCTGAGAACATTTATGACCAGATTAAAGATATAAATATGGAGTACATAAGCCCAGAAGAGAGTATCATATTGAATGTTCTATCCGCCACAGTTGATTTTCCTACGTGTGAATCCATTAGAAGTCACAGAGCGTTGATAAAACAGGTTTGAGAACTCTGGCTGTGGTGACAAAAGCTGACAAGGCTCCAGAAGGCTTGCTAGAGAAGGTTACTGCTGATGATGTCAACATTGGGCTTGGATATGTGTGTGTGAGAAATCGCATTGGTGATGAATCATATGTTGAAGCTCGAATGGAAGAAGCTAGGCTCTTTGAGAGCCATCCTCTTCTGTCCAAAATAGACAAATCTATTGTGGGTGTTCCTATCCTTGCTCAGAAGCTGGTTCAGCATCAAGCGTTAATTATTTCGAAAACACTGCCAGAGGTTGTTAAGAAAATAAATGACAAGCTCAGATCCCATTTATCTGAGTTAGATAACATGCCGAAGAACCTGACTTCTATTGTTGATGCTATGACGGCGTTCATGCATATTATTGGATTAGTAAAAGATTCGCTGAGGAAAATTCTTCTCAGAGGAGAATTTCAGGAGTACCCAGATGAGAAAAAAATGCATTGTACTGCTCGCTTGGTTGAGATGCTTAATGAGTACTCAGAAGATCTCCACAAATGTCCTCAAAGTGATCACACAAAGAATTTTCTTATGGAAGAAATAAGGGTGCTAGAGGAAGCCAAATGGATAGGCCTCCCAAACTTCATGCCTCGGACTGCTTTTATTGCAATATTGCAGAGAAAAGTGAATGGAATTGAGAATATGCCAATTGGGTTTGTTGAAGATGTGTGGGACTATCTTGGAACTGTGGTGATTGCTGTACTAAATCGCCATTCGGAAAATTATTATCAACTTCAGAAGTCTTCAAGCAGGGCGGGGGAAAAACTCATTTCCAGGATGAAGGAGCATTCGAAAAAGCATGTTATGGAGGCTATTGAAATGGAGAAGCTGACAGATTACACTTGTAATCCTGAATACGTGGCTGAATATAGTAGGCTGATGGCTCAGCAGAATGCCTTCATGAAAGATATTTTGGATGATGAGAAAAAGCCATCTCACGTAAACCTGGTAGGTCTTGGGCAGATTGAGATTGATCACCAGAGGCAATACCCACTTTTGATTAATCAAGCATTTGATTTGAAAATGAGGATGATTGCATACTGGAAGATTGTGCTGAGGAGGCTAATAGACACTATAGCTTTGCATTTGCAGTTGAATATCAACAATCTTGTGAACAAGGAGTTGGAGAAGGAGATTGCTTCTGAGGTTATGTCTCCACATGGGGGAGGAATTGAAAGGTTGTTGGAGGAGTCTCCTTCCATTTCAGGGAAGCGTATGAAGCTCAACAGGAGTGTCAAAGTGCTCAGAGAAAGTAAGGAGGTTGTGGCTAATATCATGGACAGAATTTCTAGCTATACTGATTAGGTTTTATGCTGCCAGAATGCATAAATTCCTATATGAGAAGCAAGATTACTAGTTCTAAGACTGGGTGGTTTTTCTTTTTCCTTTTTTATATTTTTTTTGTTGTTCTAATTTGAGCTACTTCTAAAGTAATGTGTATGAATCATTTCGGCTGAGGCTGAAGTTAATTGAGAACTTTGGAAGTTTCTATCCTGAATAATGGAGTCAATTAAAAGAAAATTTTAAAAAATAAGAAAATATAAAAAGGAAAATTATTCACCAGAAGAGGTGGATAATTGGTATAATTGTGATAAATGGGTAAATGGATCTAACTCTTCACCAATGTTAGTTTTGTAAATTTTGGAAATGTTAATCATTATAACGTATAAAGTTACACGTACGGGTAGACAATTGGTGTTACTTTGATAAATGGGCAAAAGTCTAACTCTTTACTTTCTATGTAAAACCCCAAAAAAAAATAATTAATTAATTAATTCAATATATTTAAATAATTAATATAATATTATAGATATATTATTTTTAGTTTTAGACAAACATTGAGAAGTATAATCCTTAAATCCTATCATTATAAGAAACAAATGTAAGTTAATAAACACGTCTCTTTTATGTTGTTTAATGTAAATAAACAACATAAAAGAGGAATCTCAATTTTAACAAGTTGTAGACCGATGCATAATTTAATATTAAAACATTTATAAATAAAAATATTTGATTTAAATATGAGATAATATTTAAAATTTTAATAGAAGTTAATTTGATGTTTATTAAATGATAAATTAGTAAAAATTAGTAACATCCCATATTAAATAATATATATTCTCAATTTTCATCATAATTTATATACATTACAACTAAATAAAATCAACTACAGTAGAATTTGTAACATCTAAATTGCAGCTAAACAAATATTTTTAAATGCTTGAGTTAAAATTTCTTCATGTCTTTAATCATACAAAATATTTTTATTCAAATTCGTGAATTATATTGTCTTGTAATATCAATAAAAATTTCAAATATTTATATAAAATCTATTGAATAGTAAAAAATTTAAAGAGTACTTAAGTAATTAAAATTATATGCTAAACTATCAATTCAAATCTTGAATTGATAATATAGGTAATAAAACAGAGAATAGAGATGAAGAACAAATAATAAATTAGAGATAAGAGATAAAATTATGTTACTGTAAACATTATGTCATTAGAATATGATGACTCTATCACACAAGCTATCAATTAGAGAAGAATCAAGAAGAACAAAGAAGAACAGAGAAGAATTTAAATATAAGAAGTAATATAATATTATGTGTCAAACTTAGGGATCACCGTAATCTTCTCACTATACCTTTATGGCTCACATTGTACCATTAGGTACCATTAATTCATTAGGGTCTGATGGCCTTATGTAATGCACTGGCGAATTTCTAATAGGAGAGTACTATATGTAAATGGTGAGGGCCTATTGACAGTTACAAAAAAAAACACATATATAATAACATAAAAGTAATAAAACAATGAATAAAAGGATAACAAATAAATAAATGAATTTCAAAAGAAGAAAAAAGGGGGGAGAAAAACGAGCACATTATTCTTCACCCCTCTCTCAGCCGACACTATCCCCATCTTCTCATCACAAAGTCGACCACTCTCTCCCCTTGGCAACCGAAAGTTGCATCTCACCCCCACCTCTCGGCATTCCATCCACCTTGCTGCAACGCTTTCGCAAAGATAGCCAAATTTCTGCCGCGGTGGTGGACGATACTAGTTTGTGGTGGAGGACATGACTCATTGTGGTGGCCATTGCAAGTAATTGAAACCCACCGAGCAGGCCAGGCCTTCGTTTTGTTTCTTCTGCTGGAAATTTCACACCAGCAGTAACGGTGCTCCTCCTAATAGTCTAACTCCTTGCTATCTTGTAAGTCCAGAAATTGCTCTCCTATTCAGTTAGGGATTTAGCCCAAATACAAATATGTGAAATTCTATTTTACAAGTTTGAGAGGTTAATCAGTTGCTAGATTAGTAATTTCGGATTGAGTATAAGTAATGCAGAAATTGAGTTGAAATTTAGAAAGTATATTGAATTTGAGAAAAATTAGTACAACAATTCACAATGAGTTTCTAGAATACAAATAGCGAATTGAGGAACTTGGATTTCGCAGGGAATCCTAGGAGAAGAAAGAATTCCGAGACTGAAATTATAGAGAGAAGTGTATTGAATATTACAATTGATCAAAAGCTATTTGAAATTTTACGCTTGATACAAAGATCTGGAAATTTATGTTCATGCAGGTTGTTACAGGAAACTTGTACTCTAGGATAGTTTTGTTTTTTATCACTGGGGGCTTGTGACTTACCCTCGTTATCAAATTTCTTTTCTAGATTCAGCAGTTGTGTCACCTTTAGCCAACCCTTCGATTAATCAAAGTCCTGCTACTTGAGAGTGGTAGGCTTCCCTGAGGAATAAGTGGTGTGATCTCAAGAGTCATGTACAGTTTGGAACTAGGATTTACATTCTGAAATGTTATACTTTTGCTTGAGTTGAAGTGTAGGGAATTACAGTTAATTTGGCCATGGAGGCCTATTGGGTCGTACAGTTTGAATGGCACCTCTGTTGTACTGGGATATGTCCAATTTTTAGGGGAGATTTGCCGAAATTTTGTTGAGTTGTTCTCAAATGATTTTTCAACTTTCAAATAGTTGAGTTTTCTTTCAAATGAAATTGTTTCTTCAAGTTGTACATGCTTTCAAATATAGGCTGGTAGGGCACTTCTTGTCCTTGGTTACCGGCGTGACACCTTATCAGGAATTCAGGATGCTTCACACGATCATTTAGGGCATATATAGGAGAAACTGTGCTACCTCCCCATTTTGGGGGCAGTAGCATTACTTCAATACCTCATTCCTTTTTTTTTTTTTTGATTTTTTGGTATTAGTTAATTATTTTTTATATCATATATTATTTTAATTATTTTTGGATATTTTCTAGAAATTTTCATTTATAAAAAGTAGATTTAAAAAAAATATTGAACAAACATTAAAATTTAAAAAAAATTTAAAACATTTTAAAAAAATAAAAAAATAAATGACATAAAAACTAATCAATTAACACAAAAAAGTAAAAAAAATGAGAGGTGAAAAGTTTTGAAGTTATATTACCACTTCATTTATAGTAAGTCCATATATATATATATATATATATATATATGATTAGAAAAGATATGAATATTAAATTAATTAAATTAAAAAATTTAATAACAAAATTAAAATATAATTGAAGAAAGATAAAATTTGTATATAAAAAATTTATAGATAAATATAATAAATGTTTTAAATTAATTAAAAAAGAGATAAATAAGAAAGCAACTAATATGACGATTAAATAATTACAAAAAATATATAACAAATTGATAGATAAATATCAAAACTAAATTGTAAGAGATAGAAACAAACTAGATAATTTAAATAAATAAAATAAGTAATTAAAAGAATAATACAAAGTATCAAGCAATTAAAAAATAATTAAAAATAGTAAAAAAAAATAAGAAATTTTGTTTGTTCCAAAAACAAATTCATAAAAAAATTTTAATTAACAATATTAAAAAAATAAAAATGGTTATAGAAAAAATAATCATATATATATATATATAATAATTAAAAATAGTAAAAAAAATAAGAAATTTTGTTTGTTCCAAAAACAAATTCATAAAAAAATTTTAATTAACAATATTAAAAAAATAAAAATGGTTATAGAAAAAAAAAATATATATATATATATATATATATATTAAATTAAAAGAGTATAAAATTATAATGTATATACCTGTGTCAATTTGAAAGTGGCGCAATTTGGACATGTATATCCAATTATATATGTTAGAGTAAACTCTCTCTCTTTTTTTTTTAAAAAAAAAAAGACTTAATTATTTAATTTTTTTAATTATAAAAATATATACAAACTTCTTTTAAAATTTAAAAAAATATATATTATAATTTAACTTAAAATTAAAATTAAATTTAATTAAATCATTTATATGTTTAAAATACTCATTCCATTAAATTTATATATTATTGATTATAAAAGTTTCTTAAAATTATTTAATATTTTTTTGTTTCTTCTTCTACATCAATATTATTAAGAAAGAATGAATAAATAAATAATTTGAGTTTAATGAATAAATAAATTATTTGAATTTTATAAACGGTTTCTTTATTTTTTACAAAGAATATTTTATTTTTATACATATAAATGATTTAACTAGGTTGGATTTAAAATTGGGTTAAGTTATATTATTTTTATAAATTTTAATAAATGTTTAGATATTTTTTATATTAGAGTGAATGATCGTATAATTAAAATAGAAGTAATTAATTTACTTTATATAATACCATTTGGCCTAAATATTTTGGAGTCTTGAATGACATGGTAAGGAATCATAAAAAGGTGAAGATTATCTCACATAATACTTGTGGTGCATAATTACTGATTTAAGAATATGTAGTTTTGAAGGGTCCCAATTGGAGTTTCAAAATGATCTCTTTGTTGAACTATTTGGTAGAAGGGCTCCACCATTGAAATATCTTCATTTGAAGGGTCCCAATTGGAGTTTCAAAATCATCTGTGTACATTTTTCCCAATGGATCAAAGAAACCCCTTTAAGATAGCATGAGCAAAATCCATAGGAAAGCTGCAAATAAAGAAACCAATGGCTAAGCATTATAACTAGCCAAATACATACACCAAATTTCACCAAAATGGGGCAATGGGGCGTACTATTATAATGCCTTCTGCCCCTTCATCCATTGAAAACTTCAATAGTAATTTCAGATTAGTAAATTCATAATGCAAACGTCAGAGGTGAATATTTAGTTATGTTATAAGCTTTGAATGTAATGAGCATCATTCGAAATGCAATAAATTTCTTCTCCAAAGACTTGAATGCATGTAGAAATATAGGTTGGATAAGCATATAGTGAATATTTAGATGGATTAATGAGTTTACGTAAGTGTGTGATCTTAGGTATTGAATCCATATTTTAACTCTAATTTGGTAGGGATTTTTTTTTTTTTGAAGAGAGAGTGATGCTGTGAGATGCTAGGATTTCTTTGGGGTACCTAAGGGGATTATGTTCATTTCTCACTCTTGGATGGGATGGACAGAGAAGGGGGGCAAGGCAGGTAGTCTCTTTACACCATTAGATAAGAATAGGGCCTGGTCCTGTTATGAGGGTTTAAACATTCAACTTTATAGTTATCCTAACATTTATTCCCTCCGTTTAAAGTAATAATCGTTTTAAAAGTTTTAATTTATTTTAAATTATTTATCGTTTTATATTATCAATGAATTATTAATTAGTATTTTTTTTATTTTTATCCTTATTTATTATTATATTCAATAAAATAACAATAATTTAAATTGACTTTAATAAAAATAATTTAGTTCAATATAATTTTTTTTGTTATAATTAAAACTATTTAATAATTTTTTTAATCCTTATGTTATTATCTTAAACGTCAAATAATTTGAAACAGATGGAGTAGTATTAAAGAATGTGCCTCTTGAGCTATGTTTCATGATTAATTTGATAATAAGGTTGAAATAAGTGAATCCATTATTCTTA
>JASKGM010036048.1:0-19727 GCA_034509205.1 Ceratonia siliqua
TATTCTATTTGACATGCTTGCCTTGGGGAACTTTTTTGTTCACTTGTTGCTTTAGGATGAAATTATTGTCAGATGATAAACTGCCTGTTAAAAGAGTTCTTCTCTTCTCAAATGAACAGAATTTTATCACTATTGCCATGCCTAACCGTAGCTAAGCAAACTTCTGACATTTGTTTGTACTAGTTCCACCTAGTAACCTGTTATCTCTTGGAAAAGCCGACTGCATCATCCATTTTCATGGGAAATTATTCTTGTGGATTCTCTGTCTTCTCCATATGTTAGAAACGGCCTAATCTAGTATAGGTGGTTGGAAGGGTGGGGGTATGGATAAAGAGTCGCAAGTCTGATCCTCCTATTGTACAAAAAAAAGTAATAATAATAATAAAGAAATGGTCTAATCTTCTGCCCTTAACATTATATACTGTTTGTTGATATTTGATTATAGTTACTGGAAAATCTATTTTCATTTTTAGCTTGGATGGAGGCTCTATCCAAAGTATGAAGTGATGTATTTCCATGTTGTATGAAAAGGCAAAGAAGAAGCTGTTCACAATCTTCATTCTAATACAAGCAGAAAGATAAATGAATTAGTAACCTTAATATTGAGTTTTTTTAACCTTCCCACTAAACAATCTGATTAGGTTCCTGATTGAAGTCATATTCAAAAAATTTAATATACCAATTTGTACTCAAGCTACTTCATAATGAAGAAAAAATGGAGATATCTTTTATGCTTTGAAGTTAACATGGATACTTTGATAATATTGTTACATTTCTTGAATTACAATTCTTTTTCTCATATCACAGTGTTGAGTTCAGTTGTCTTCCTTAAAAAGTTTTAAATGCTAGTTGATTGTCTTTAAAGTTCTGTAATATGTAGATTAGTGACCAAATGATGCTCTTCTTTTGAGTTTGTCTTTTTAATCTACTTATGTGTTCCTATAGTTTCTTTATTATCTATATGATGCAATTTTGTTTGACAATGAATGTGTTGAAGTGAGAAGCTGCCAATGACTTCTCTTTATATATCTCCTATTGCACTTTTCAGGCAGGGCATCATGTGCAGGAAGATTGTGGTGAAGAACTTGGGCAACTTATTTATAGGATAATCAGCAAAAGAAACTAAATTTGATGTAGTTCTAGTTTCCACTTGATATGCTCAAAAGTTGCTTGTGTGGATTTTTCTCAACAAAAATTAGTCAGTATGTTGTTACATTATCCCGCCTCCCTTTTCTTGTGATTATGACATTTTTCTTGTTGAAATTTATAGTCAAAATCAATATTTAAAAAATTAGACACGTCATTGAACCGACGAAGGAAAATAATTTTATTGAATTTTATTTTCTATTAGTATTAACGAAAATTAACTGTGAAAATTATGTGTAATGCCAAAAAACAATATTACAAATTTCATCTAAATTTTCAAATTTTTTCAAATTAAAATTAAATTCCTAACACGTATAAACCCCATCAAGTCCCACTCGCCTAAATCCGGTCTAATTCTATATTTTACTTTCATGTCCGCCCATTTAAGTTTAATTCAGGTTCAATGGAGTCAATTACATTCTCTCTTTTTTTTTTTTTGAATGTAATGTTGGTGATTGATGATATCCATGGTCAAAGAATTCAAAAAGTAGGCTAACATAGCACCAAGGTACTAAAGAATTCTAGAAACTAAACTCAAATTTTATTATCAATAATCAACATGAAAAGAAAAAAAAAAGAATAATACTTTGACCAAGCAGTTTTATTTATAGGATGAGAGGTTGTAAAATTTTAGTATAACTAAATTACTAAAACTTAAACTAAATATGGATAACGAATATTTAAACAATTAAAAATAGTTAACTGCTAAGCCAGTACCCTCAATAAAAATAATTAATTAAAATTAAAAAATAAAATATATGTAATATTTATCTTCTCATTATGCATCACTAGGATATTAGTAATTGATTGACAAGTGGCACTTTAGGAGTGCATCTATAGTGCAATGGTAGCACCATGGTGCTACCGCCATTGTGATTGGGGCATGCAGCACTTTTCACCTGTTAAGGTCTGCTTGGCGCAATCGCAGTAACGATAGCACTATAAGTATTTGTGCACTTTAGGTTACGTTACGTTGAAGCTATAGCAGCTACACTTGCCATTAATACTGTATCGTAAAACTGAACATGAGGGGTCCCTATTTCTTGCTCTTTTTCTCTCATTTTATCTTACTTGTAAAGCTACTGACCCAATATTTTGCACCAAGAAAAGAAAAAAGTTCTCAATATTACATTGGGTTAAAAATGAAGGAAAAAATGCAGGCCAAAATAATGAAGGGAAGGATATCCCTAACCCTGAATTAAACTTAAATGGGTTAGATATGAAGGCAAAATATTAAATTGTGAAGGATTTGGAGGAGGCAGGATTGGGTGGGATTTATAGGTTTAGGGATTTAGTTTTCATTTGAATAAATTTGGGTTTTTTTTTTTTTTTTTGCATTGACTAATGAAAAATAAAGCACATAGTACAGATATACTAATAGTACAAACAGTGGCAGACTCATGTACAACTTGGTGGGGGCAGTTGCCCCCAAAACATTTTTTTACTTATTACTATACATATAATAATAAAATTATCCCCATAAGAAAAAAATATTTGACCCCATACTCCTCAACTTTTTTATTGTCCATGAGTCCATCTATAATAATAATAAAAAAAGAATCCTTCTCCACCACATATTAAAATTTATAAATGGTATTATTGTCCATGAGTCCATCTATAATAATAAAAAAAGAAAATCAACATCAAAGTCTTAAGAACTTATTGTAGAAAATTCATCAATACCATTATGGTCATCTATAAAAAAAATAATTCTTAGAAGTTGATTTGAAAATTCTTCTTGCTGATCCTGGAGAGAGGAAAAATATATCATGTTATCATCCTAATGATCGGGATGAAATCCAAAGTGCTTATTTGCAAAAGGGTCCTTGTCAACCAAGGAGTATGATTTCCCATAATGACAAATAGGGACCTCTTTTCATTTAACCGTAATTGATATATTAAATTTGGCAACTGGTTAGAATATAGTATATCAAAAGATGCTATATTTTGTTTATGTTGTTATCTCATGAGATTATGTATTTTGTATAAGTGGCATTGGGTGTAATTGGGGATTTGGAGAGAGTGAAAACTATTTTTGTAATCTCTTTTTTTTTGCTTAATAAAAATTTTAAAAATTTTTAAAAAAAATTGCCCTCATTACTCAAAATTTCTAGGTCAGTCACTGGGTGCAAGTCACATGGAGGTAGATTATCACTTTTTAAACTACAAGATAACAAAGTTAAAATGTGTTAAACCACATTGATGCCATTAGGTACACTTTATTTGGTGCTCAGTTACACCAATATTCCTCATACCTTCTTCACCATATAATTTACATGGTGCAGGGGTAGTAGTGTTCATTGGGTTGGGTCAATCCAGACCCACTCAAACCAATTCAACCTGTACTAATTGGGTTTGGTTGGCGAGTTGGTTAGGTGAAATTCAACCCACAATCTGCGATTTGGGTTGCAAGTTAAAAAATTTTCAACCTACTTTAACCCAACTCAAACTGCAGACCTATAAATTATATATATATATATACTACGTTGTTTTGGGGTATGAGATTAGATATCATATAAGGTTCTCTTTTGTCTTCTCCCTTATATCTCATGACCACCGTTAAGCATAAGTCCCCTTCATCCAAGTTAAGGCCTTAGCCTTTAGCCCTTCACTGTTAGTCTGTTACCCTTGTGTCCTTCACGCTATTTGACTACTTTTCAACCACCGACTAGGTAGCCACCTCAACCATTGGCCAAGTAGCCACCATAACCATTAGCTAGCCATCACCCAAGTTCACACATTGTAGCCATTAGCCAGCCACCGTAGCTATTGCATTGGGATAAATTTTTTAGGATGAAATTGATAAGGAGATGGAGAATTACTTTCCAATTGAATATTGATATCCATAATAAAGGGTTATATGGTGTTTTTGTCTAAGACTCATATTTTTTTCCTTAACCTAACCCGCACATATATTGGTTGGTTCGAGTTGAGTGATACTTTTCTATATAAACTAGACTCGACCCAAATTGCACAACAATGTATGAGTTAGGTTGAAAAAATGTTTCAAACTGAACCAAAACTACCTGTGAATACTCATATGTAGGATGCACTAATAAAAAATATGGAAGCCATTCAGTGCATGTATTCCCAATGATGTTGAATGGCACTCATATTATTTTGCCTTTGATATGTTTCACATCAAATTTTCATTGTGAAAAACAATTTGCTAATATGATCAGTTAAGGGTTTGGAATAGCTTTGGAATATGAAATTCTCAATTCCTCTTTTGACTGCTAAGATTTCCTCAAGTGTGGAGTGGTAAATTTTCTCCACTTCTTTGTATGCACCACTTTTGTAACCACATATTGTCCTTACTCTATCCTTTTCTTCAAGGAGTACTTTGCCTAGTCTTCATTGCTAGCATTTGTTTGGAGGATTCTTTTCCCCTTACCTAGTATCTATAGACATGACAAGGATTTAGATATCATTTTTAGGCTTTGAAGTGAATTGTTAGACTTGTTTCACAAAGATCGTTCTTTGGAAATTCTTGCAATTTTGAAGAGATGTGGGGTTGGAGGATTACTTTTCCACTAGAGATGGTCAACCCAAGAAAATTAGATGTGGGTTTTACCATATGCATTTTCTTTTTAGAAAGCATAATACCGTGTTCTTGAATAATGGCAAAACACTTATCTAAAAGAATAACACGATCCTCTGAAGTGCTTAAGAACAAAAGAATGTCATCAATGGCAAGAAAATTTTGCTCATTGCCTTGTGAAAACTCGAAGGATCATTCTTTAGGCCATATGGCATAATGTACATTGATAATGGTGGCTCTAAATACAAAAGGCTATTTTTTTTTATCTTTCTTCAAGATGAACTCCCAATTTCCAAAATGAAACTTTTAGAGAAAATTTTAAGAAAATTTTCACTTCAAGGAGTTTTTAGAGCAATACTTCTCTTCTAGGTAGAGGGATTTTAAGTTTGGAAGAAAGGTGTTTAGTGGCTTGTAATATGTTATGAATCTTGATTTATCCTTGACTTGTTCTACTATTTTGTTCACATCGAATGTTTGGCATGCCTACAAAGAATTTGTTTCTTCAATAAACCTTCACACTCTCAGTTGCGCCAATTCTTCTTGAGCTAACTTCTTTGTAGGCATAGTTGGTTTTATATCCAAAAATGATTAGATGCATCCAAAAATGAGTTGCCTAGTTGGTTTTATATCTTCATTCTTCTTGGAAGCGGGCGTTATGAAAAATTCTAGATTAAGGCCCTATTTGTTTGGGCTTATTCTGAGAATAAGTTACTTCTTTTTAAAAAATAATGCATTCTGATAAAAATATACCTATTTGTTTGGACTTATAGAAAAATGATAAGTTAATGAAAATGGAGAAAAAACCTCTTATAAGGAAAAGCTAAAAATTGCAGCTTCTCCTAATAAGGAGAAAAATAAGAAGAGAGAGAAACTTTCATCTCCAAAATTGTTTACCCTTCTTTAAAAGCCTTTCTTAATTATTGCATCCAAACACAAAATAATTTCTCCTTAAAAAAAAAAGTCATTTCTCATACAGGAGAAAGAGAAAAGACATTATCTGATAAGCCCAAACAAACAACCCCTAAATCATAAAGGATGGTCACATTTCTTCATAAATTCCCCATGTGAGTTAGTGCATGATTTATCCACTATTGTATTTGCAAATGTCTCAAATGACCTTACAAAAAATAATCTTGGAATTTCTATCCATGACAAGAGGTACCATTTCCATTTTAATCCTACTGAATGCCAATGAACCCTGTCAAACTTATGAATCATATCAAATCCGATTAGGAAATCTTTATCAGGGAGCTTCGTCCCATATAACTTATGCCAAAGTTTATATCCTAAGAAAAAGACTTATGCATACTAGTTTTATTTTAATGACTTTAGTGACTACCATCCCTTCTCCGTTCACTGCTCTAAAGGATTTGTAGGTATGTTCCTAGTATTCATCTAGCAATATATCTAGGTTCATCATAGAAGCAAATGATCTTGTGTCGAAGAAGGTAATTGAATTGATTGGCTTTTCATATTTTTGAGAGATTACTTGTTGGATCTAGTTGTTATCCCTAATTGTTTACAATACAAGCATGTGTTTTAAATTTTTTTAAAACATTTAAGTATACAAACAGGCGAAAACAAAATAGCAAGCAAACAACTCACGACTAGTAAGAGAAGTAAAATAGATAAGAATTTTACATACATCTTGTAGTCACTTTAATCTTACAATTCACTTCCTAACCAAGCACACTGACCGTTTATTCTTTGGGAAGTACCAATTCACAGAACCTACGGTGAATATGTTTAGTGATTAGAACAAAACAAAAGATGAAAGAACAATAATTGATAGCTTTCAAAATTAAATTAGAAAGCCTTCCCCTTTGTTCCTCTTAGTGTGGCGTGTGGAATTGTACTTTGAAATCACTCAAATTGGTGTGTGGAATTGTACTTTGTAGTCACTTTAATCTTGTAATTCGCTTCCTAACTAAGCACACTAACCGCTTATTCTTTGGAAAGTACGAATACACGGAACCTACGGTGAATATGTTTAGTGATTAGAACAAAACAAAAGATAAAAGAACAATAATTGATAGCTTTCAAAATTAAATTAGAAAGTCTTCCCATTTGTTCCTCTTAGTGTGGCATGTGGAATTGCACTTTGAAATCACTCAAATTGTTTTTCCAAACTCACAATGTTCTTAGCCTTAAGAGAAAATTTTCTTCTCTCTTTCTCACGTGGGGGCTAGTTCGCTCTTCTTCTCTCAAATATTCACTTGTACAGCTACAAAAGGGAGAGATTGCATATATATAGTATGCTAACCCTATGTCATGTGGGAGCATTTGAGTATAATTCAAAAACTCAATCCCTAACCACTAGGGATTCATACGCCTACTAAAGAGGAATATTGGATAATTAAATTATCTAATTATTTTTCAATTAATATTTGTATTATTAATTTTGATAATAATATATTTTATTTAACAATTAAATAAAACATTTGTGGCTTTCTAATTAATCAAGCTTGAATTAAAAATTCAAATAAATGAATTTTACTTAAATAAATCCTTTTGACTTAGTTAGTTTCCCAGTGAATGTAGGTTACCTAAGAAATTAAACTATTTTAATTTCAAACATTTATTCACTTAAATAATTAGGACGGAATATATTTGACCATGTCAAATACCAATTCCCCTCCTTTGGCCGTTCACCTCTCCATCACATGAGAGAAGGTTGTTTCACAAGTTTGAACAATTCAAACTTTGCAACAACATTACGATAAATAATTAATTAAATTAATTTTATCCTAATAAAATGCTATAGTCAAAATTCTTAATTAAATGAGGATTTAATTTAATTTTAATCAACTTCTTCAAATTAAATATTTGAATAATTCAAATATTAATTGAAAGTAGTTAAACCAAAAAATAATTACTAAGATAAAAGTTGTCTAAAATAAGACAACATTTGTCTTAAAATTTCATTGTCTAATTAAAACAACACTAGTTTAATTTAGACAACTAATGTAAAAATTATTTTTATTTCTTTAGTGACAAAAATATTTCTCACATTTTCAAGCATGTTTAAGACAAAATCTATCCTAAAATAATTCTTTGTCTAAATTAAGAAAACTATTGTCTTATTAAAGACATTATCTGAAATACTATTAATTAGCTTCATCTTGAATTTATTCTAACTTAGTGTGAATTGAATTCTACAAAGTTAGGTGGGGAATCCGTTTGGACATAGAAATTTTAAGCTCTAATAAATTTGGAGTTATTTTAATCTCATTAAAATAATTCATTTTATTAATCATGAAGTCATTTCACCAAAGACTCATGATTGCACTTTTGATAATTCATAAAATTATGAGAAGTCAATGTTGAGTATTGATTTGTCCAATTTGCAAACCTAGTGTTTGTGAATCCTCATAGCCATCCATTGATACAAGGTAAAATTACTGTTTTACCCTTATATCAATTTTGTCCCCTGGTCTCAAATTTCATCTTATAAGTGACCATATAATCTTTTAAACTTTTATAAAATTATCTAGAAATAATGACTAGTTAATTCATCATTTCACTGGGCCTAGAAATATTACTTGTCTTCTTGAAATCACCAGAAGTAATGTAATGCTACAAACTCCAATTCTTAGATTTATGTTCCTGGATGTTCACTCCCATTATGATCCCAACATGGAGGGTCTTGATCAATGTCATACAATGGTCATGCCTACAGTATATCAAAGATCACAATGGTTATGAACACGAATCTGTAATCCATTAGAATTTTAGTTTTGCCATAAGCGGATGCAATGTATGTGTGTTCAAGTTCAAAGCAACAGTATTAACTTGAACTTGATATCTCACTTGATTTCAATTCATTTAAGAGTATCATTACCTAAAGTCTAGTATTTTAATGATTTAAGATTTATCATTCGCTTAGAAAGGAATCTCATTCTTTCTATGGAGGTAATTCGAATACTGTAGTCTTTATTGAATAGAGTGATCGACTTTATCTAGTGACCATGACTATTATTTTAGATTCATCCAAAGATACATATATCCTTTTGCATAACTTTTATACAAATGTATCTTGATTTATTAGAATTTAGGAACTTTAATAGCTAGAAAATAAGGCTTGCATAAATGAACTGTTTATTTATTAATATTAAAATGTATTTACATTAAATTGAGGAATACAACTTGCTTTCTAGGGCAATCTATGCCCAACAATCTCCCACTTACCCTAAAACAAGTATGACATATCCTTAATCCCTAATCCTTCTAAGTGACCCTTAAAGCTTTTCTGTGAAAGAGTTTTTGTGAATGGATTAGTCATATTCCTTTTAGTTGAAATCTTGGTGACAACCATCTCTCCACACTGTACTATCTCTCATATGAGATAATACTTTCTCTCAACGTGTTTTGGATGCCCTATGATTCCACGGTTCTTTTGAGTTTACCTCAGCTCCACATTATCATAATAGAGAGTTATTGCCTTATCCGCATCTAGAACCACCTCAAGGTCTTTATGGAACTTGCGCAACTAAATAGCTTGCTTTACAGTTTCACAAGCTACAACATATTCCGCTTCCATGGTGGAGTCAGCAATGTAAGATTGCTTTATGCTCCTCCAAACAATAGTTGTACCACCCAAAGTGAAAACATATTCTGATGTCAATTTTCTAGAATCAATGTCAGACTGAAAATCTTAGTCAGTGTACTTAATCAGAATTAGGTCACTACCAGAATTTAGTGCATGTAGTTGTTCATCCTATGAAGATACTTAAATACATACTTAACTGCAATCCAGTGTTCCATGCTAGGGTTTAACTGAAACCTACTAACCAAACCAACTATATAGTAGATGTTTGGTCTGGTATAAAACATAAGATAAATGAGACTTCTAACTGCGGATGCATAAGGATATCTTATTTGTTCAACTTCCAGAGGAGTTATGGGTGACTGTTCTTTAGAAAGTTTCATTCCATGCTTGGAGGGTGTGAAACCTCTCTTAGAATCCTGCATGCCAAACTTTGTCAATGGTTTGTCAATGTAAGTCACTTGTGATAAGGCTATTTGCTTGTTCTTGCGATCTCTTATCATTTGGATCCCAAGAATATAGCTAGCCTCCCTTAAATCCTTCATCTAAAACTACTGATTTAGTCATTCTTTTATAGTAGATAACATTCCTACATCATTCCCAATGAGTAGAATGTCATCTACATAAAGTACCAAGAAAAGAACCTTACTCCCATGTATCCTTTTATAGACACAAGGTTCATCTGCATTTTGTTAGAATTCATAAGACTTAATTGCAGCATCAAATCTTATATTGGAATCTATAGATGGACTTATGTAATTCACAGACTTTGTGCTCTTGGCATTTTTTAATGAAACCTTATGGTTGAGCCATATAAATATGCTCTGCGAGATTCCTATTCAAGAATGCGGTCTTAACATCCATCTGCCATATCTTATGGTCAAGATGTGCATTTATGGATAGCAGGATCCTGATAGATTTAAGCATAGTAACTAACGAGAAGGTTTCTTCATAGTCGATACCTTTTCTTTAGGTATAACCCTTGGCTACTAGTATAGCCTTGAAGGTTTCCATCTTCCCATCAACTCCTCTCTTTTACTTATAAATCCATTTGCACCCAATGAGTTTTATTTCTTCAGGTGCATCTACAAGAGTCCAGATCTTGTTGGAATACATAGATTCCATTTTGATTTCATTACATTTTGCCAATGAACAATATCTACATCGTTAATGGATTCCTCATATGTAATGAGATTTATTTCATGTTCATCTGAAAGAGCTACCATGTGCTTTCCTAGACTTATGTATCTGTCAGGTTGCCTGATAACCCTCCCACTACTACAAGGTGCCACTGGTTCAGATTCAACTCTTGAATCCATACCAATTATGACTTCATCATAATCATTCTTAGATTTTGATCAATCACTTTGTTACTCAAAAAGAATATTGTTGTGAGGTTTATGATTTCTCACAAAATCCTCTTCTAAGAAGTTTGAATTTGCACTAACAAATACCTGCTTATCCTTTGTACTATAGAAGTTGTATCCCTTGGTACACCTAGGATATTCTACAAACAAGCATACCTCTGACCTTGGTTCTATCTTTGTGGACTTAAGCTTGTACACATGTGCCGAACACCCTCAAGTTTGCAAGTGACGTGAAGAGGGTTTACGTCCTATCTACAACTTCCTTAGTGTCTTAGGAACTACCTTTAATGGAGCAAAGTTTAGTAGGTATGCTGCTATTTGTATACAATATCCCTAAAATGATTATGGTAATGCAGCATAGGACATAACTAACCTCACCATTTCTAAAAGAGTCAAATTCCTCCTTTTAGCAACCCCATTTTGTTGAGGTGTTCTGGTGTTGATAAATTGGAAATGATTCCATTATCTATCAGAAACTATTGAAACTCTCTAGATAAATACTCACCACTTCGATATAATCAAAGTTGTTTTAATAGTTTGCCTAATTACTTTTCAGCTTCAGCTTTGAATTCCTTGAACTTTTCAAAGGAATCATTTTGTTGTGCATTATATACACAATACCATTTTGTGAGTAGTCATCAATGAAGGTTATGAAATATACATCACTTTCTCTAGCTTGAATGTTCATTAGTCCACATACATATGTGTGTACCAAGTCTAGAACATCCTACATCCTATTACCCTTTGCTTTAAATGATGATTTGGTCCTTTTTCCTTCAATACATGATTCACATACTAGTAAAGAATACTCTATCATGTCTGGTAGAATACCATCCTTTACTAGTCTCCTTACCTTGTTTTGATTAATATGACCAAATCTCATATGCCATAGATAACTTTGATCTATGATAGATTCTTTGATTCTTTTAGACCTAGGTTAATTTGTTTATGCAATGTTTGCAGTCCAATTAATTGGTTCTAGATAATATAAATTATTCATAGTAATTCTAGAACAAATTAAAATTCCATTCATATAAATGGTGTTCTCATTACCAAAAGAAATAGAATATCAAGAATTTATTAAACAAAAGACAGAAATCAAATTTCTTCAAAGTCCAGGAATAAAATAAACATGATCTAAAACTAATTACTTGTTATTCAAAAAATGCAAGGTAGTGACTCCCACTACTCGAGTTGAGACTAGTGTGCCATATCCTCAACTGGAACTTACCCTCAGTCAGCTTTCTCTTTGTTTGGTACCCCTGCAAAGAATTACAAACATGCTTAGCGGCTCCAGAATCTACTATCCAGGTATTAGTAGTATCATCCACTATAAAGACTTCTAACTTTTTTAGAAAACCTGTATTGTGTTTATTCCTTAAAGAATTGAGGTAATATAATTCTTCTTCCAATGTCCTTTAGCACCGCAATGGAAACACTTTCCTTGGTGCTATTCTTCTGAGCCTTTTTTTTCATGGGCTTTTTCTTTGGCCAACTGATTTCTTGGTATTTTTCTTTTTATTTCCCGGCCCCTTTGCCTTCTTGGGCTCCACAGCCACCACGTTTACCTCTAGGTTCTTTTTAATTTTAAGAACCTCCTCCACAGCTTGCAGGTCACTCATCAACCCACTAAAGGTATAGTCTTTGCTATGCAATTCATAGTCCAACTTGAATTGCGAGAACTGGGAGTTCAAACTATGAATGATCATTAATACTTGACTGTTCGGATCAATCTCAGCCCCATGTAGCTCAGCCTCATCAAAGTAAGAGATTACCTTGAGCATGTAATCTCTCACTAGTTCCCCTGGTTTCTACTTAAGGTCATTGAAAGCATTGACAGCTCTCACCTTAGCAGACAGAGCCTTTGTACCAAATATCTCATGCAGATGGTACATTATGTCAATGGCATGTTCCATGCCACCATGTTGTTGCTGCAACTCACTAGTCATTAATGATAGTATGTAGAACTTAGCCAGAGCATTGGCATCATGCCACCTTTTATGATACTCAATTTCACTTGGTAACTAGTTAAGAGTCAGATCAAGGGGTTCTTGCTCAGAAAGGACCCATGTTACCTTGTCATAATTTAAAAAGATGTTGAGGTTTCTCTCCCACTCCATATAATTCTCACCGTTTAGGGTGCATTTGTTAAGGAGAATAGACAGGGAGTTCATGATTAAGGGATAGTCTGTAATAAAAACATTTAATATTAGTAACCTACTAGATCATGCATGTATTCATAAGCATATTAATTAATGTTTGACTGTCATTCACCTTCCACAATAAGCAACTGACTATGGGCCATGAATACTTATTACAAGATAAACTGTGTCCCTCCCACTCAACTTTTCTTAACATAGTTTAAGAGTGCTTTTATTTGGTCTATTAATCTATCAACAAAGCTACTAAAGGCAGTATATTGATAGGTTAATGTTGAGTGTATTAACCATCTATTTCATCACACTTAGATGTACCACTAAGTATGCTTCTATGGGAAGTCATACTTAATGTTCCACAAAGGTGGACTTATCACTTAGGAAATCCATACCAGTCATGGTCTGAGTATATGCCCGCCTGTAGGGAGTGACATAAACTCCATGACAATGGACCAACGGGTTGAGACTGTGGGTTCTAAGATTACTAGCACCCTCTCTCACTCAATATTAAAATAAATAAATAAATTACTCTAAGTTGATTTACCAAGTTTTCTAACATGCATTTTTTTAAAAAACTTAAATCACTTTTGAACTTGATTTTCTTTCTAAACTTTTTAAGTAGGATTTGTATTAGTAACTTTTACTAGTTATATAGGAATATTATTTATTTAATTCCTTATGCATTTCTTAATTATTTTCACACTAACTCTTAGTTTGAAAATAAACTTACGTAATTTAATTGACTAATTAGTTACTAGGTGATTTAATTAATTCTAACTAAATTCTTTAGTTGGAAATTAATTACCTTTAACTAACTTATTAGTTATGGACGGAATTAATTTATAACTAATTTATCTAGTTCGAAAAATAAGTCTTAATTAGCCAACTTGCGAATTATTTATCTTTCTTATATTTTATCATTGGAAAACTCTTTTAAAATATAAAACATAATGTATGCATGAGCATGTGAGGTTGGTGTGTTCCCAAATATAACTTCAAATATCGACAACGAAGCCTTAATTTGATTGCTTTCCAAGTGGGAAACACAACTAATATATCTCCTTGTAATATAGTGGTAAGTATTTTGTTTTTATGAGCAAGGGTTGTTTTGCCGCAGAGGATTGGATTTAGTTGATTAATTACCAAAGAAATTAATAAATCGATGTTTTAAATGTAAATGAGGGTTTTGATGAAAACAAAGGTACTTAAAGTAAAGGTAAAAGTAAATATGAGCAATATAGCCAAAGAACACAACAAACAATAAGAAAATTAGAATAAGATGAGAAATGTGGTTGATTATTCACTCTTCTCCATTGGACACCAGCAAGTGATCATATACAATCACTCATTATAATTATAAACATGAAAATGTTCTAAACTCTCTATCCTGACTACTAATCATAGATAACAACAAGCTATGCTATCCCAATCTTTCCTCAGTTATTCGGTAAATAGAAGAATGCTCCCTACTTACTCCTTATTCAATGAACAACCTAGAAAACACTTCCTAGATTCAATCCACTGAAAGCTTTAAGATGAGAAAGATAGGTTAATCTAAGTAACAATCTCAAACGCTTTGATTATTTAACCTATGTTATGCTCCACATCATAGTTCTCAAGGATTTGGACATCCGTAATCACTACAAATTGTTACTTGTGAATAAGAGAATCAAACTATTACATATTTAATCCTTTGTCCTAGCTTTAGATGATTACCTAGCTCATTTAGTTGGCTACCTAAACAAAATCAAGTAGAACAAAAATAGCAATTCAAAAGAAGTTGGATAACATTATTAATGAATTTAATCACAAAATCATGTCCAAGGCATTGAGTTCACCCTCAAGCAAGGGGATTTAGCCTACTAACATTAGAAAATCATCAAATACAACATTCTAATCCATGAAAACTTTAGAAAATACAAGAAGAGTGAAGAAAAGATAAAGAGAAAACTCTTTGAAGAACTCCATCGAATGAATCTTCTCTGAAATCACTCAGTTCAGCCTTTCTCTTACTCTCCTCCTCTCTTCTAAGCTTTCTCTCATTTTCCCAAGTGATAGAATGTGTTAAATGAAGTGAGAGATCCATTTTTAAATGAATCAGGGTGCACAGGGCCTGCGGCCATAGCGCCTGGGCAATGCAGTGCCTAGCCCTACAAATCAAGTTATGCATTTTAGCAGTGGGCGCCATGGTGCCCTAGCTAAGTTGTAGCACGAGTAGCAGTGCTGGATGGCCGGCACTGCAGCACTAGGCCCTGGGTGAAAATTTTCGTCATTTAGGCACTGTAGCACTATCTCGGAGTGGAACTTCTAACTTTAACCCAAAAATAAGCATTTTAAGCCAAATTCCACCTAGACTTGCTTCCACAATGTTCCAAAGCATGCCTAACTTGAATCACTTCTTCTCATAATTGAATTTTCACTTCAAAACACCTATAAAACATAAACCAAAACTAAGAACACAAGAAACTCAAGAACAAGCAATTAAATACAAGAGAATTCAACATAAAAACATAGCAATCAGAGGTTGATTGGCACATACTAGTCTACATGACATGTTATAGCATATAACATCACATATTATAAAATTAAATAAAATACCAATATCATATTAGTGCCTATCCTAAAAACTAAAAATAAAATCTTAAACTATTATATTTATTTTCTTCATTCCTTGTGATTGCTCTAACTCTTAGACTTTTGGAATGCCTCTACCACCTTACCATGCCTTGGGCTTGGCCGTGAGGTCCTCACACCTTTCTTGGGCTTGCCGCGGCTTCCATGTTACAATTGGTGGCTTCTTGAAATTTACAATATAATTTTGTAATTTAAAAATTAACAAAATAAACCAAGAAGGAAACATGACCATATGGGGTCAGCCTTCTTGTTACATCCCAAAAATATAAGGAAATTCCTCTAAGGCATTAATATAGCCAAAAATTTAATTTAAACTAAAAACAACATATCAAAGATAGCATACATACAATCATACATTATAAATTATTTATAGGTGTCAAACCATGCATCATACACACATATAGCCATGAACTATAGGCCCTAATACCAATTGTTAGATCTAGTTGTTATCCTTAGGTGTTTACTATACAAGCATGAGTTTAAATTTTTTTAAAAACATTTAAGCTTGCAAACAAACGAAAACAAAACATCAAGAAAACAACTCACGACTAATAACTCCCTTGTTTCAAACTCCAATAAATTTGGGATTATTTTAATCTCATTAAAATAATTCAATTTTATTAATCATGAAGGCATTTCACCAAAGACGCATGATTGCACTCTTTATAATGCCTAAAATATTACGAGAAGTCAATGTTGAACATTAATTTGTCCAATTTACAAACATAGTACTTATAAACCCGCGTAGCTATCCATTGAAACAAGGTAAAACTACCGTTTTACCCCTTCTATTAATTTTGTCCCCTGGTCTTAAATTTTATCCTATAAGTGACCAGATAATCTTTTAAAACTTTTCTAAAATTATCTCGAAATAATGAGTAGCTAATTCATCATTTCACTGGGCCCAGATATGTCACTTGTCTTTTTGAAATCATCAGAAGTGATGTAATGCTACAAACTCCACTTCTTGGATTTATGTTCCTGGATGTTCACTCTCACTATGATCCCAACATACAGGGTCTTGACCAATGTCACACAATGGTCATAGCCATAGTATCTCAAATATCACAATGGTCATGAACACAAGTTCATAATCCATTAGGATTTTGGTTCTGCCACTAGCGGATGCAATGTATGCGAGTTCAAGTTCAAAGTAACAGTATTAACTTGAACTTGATATCTCACTTGATTCCAGTTCATTTAAGAGTGTCATTACCTGAAGTCTACTACTTCAATGATTTGATATTCATCATTCCCTTAGAAAGGAATCTCATTTTTCTATAGAGGTAATTTGAACACTATAGTCTTTATTGAATAAAGTGACCGGCTTTATTCACATTTTGCATAACTCTTATGTAAATCTATCTTAGTTTATTAGAATCTAGGAACCTTAATAGCTAGAAAATAAGGCTTACATAAATGAACTACTTATTTATTAATATTAAAATGTATTTATATCAAATTGGAGAATATAACTTGCTTTCCTGGACAACTTATTCCCAACATTACTTGGACTTTTTGCTAGTGGCATTTGTGATTCTTTAAGAGCTAAAAAAGAATCTTATGGCTCTGTAGCCATATAGGCTTCTCCATCTTCATCTTCTTGGTTAGGGTAGTCTTCTTTGATATATAATAATGTGTCTGAAGATCTTTTATCGGTGTCTTCATATAGGGACCTAAGTTTTGTATTTGAATCGCAGTATTCTTCTACCAAGTTCACTTGGTCGTCCTTTTTCTTAGTGTAAGCTTTCATAAAGTGGATTGGCTTTTTACAGATGAAGCATTTGTTGCTTTTACCCTTTCCTTTATGGTTCTTCTTTTTGAAATACCTAACCTTGTAGGTGAGTTTGTCCCATTCCCAGTATTAATTCTTCGATGGTGACTTTTTCATGGTTCTCTACTATAGTCATTTGAACATCTGGTGACTAGTTTTAGTTTAGCACAAGCTTTGTTTATCTTTAGACTTCGAAGTTGCTTGTAAAATAAGCACCAGTTGCAATACTTTCCAGGATTAAAACTTCTTGATGTAATCTTCCTAAGGATGTCTAGGCTAATATCATGCTAACATTTTTCAAGATCCTTTCTACCTCTTTCCTTTAAGGTTATAGGAAGATATACTTGAGATTCAGGTCACCTATTCCTCCAATCTGATAGTATTTCTTTGACATTTCCAAATAACACTTCTCTAAATCCTTCCTTTTGAATGAAAGGTACTTCATCTTCAAGTGTTCAACTTGTACTTTAGAAATAGAATTAGAAGCTTGTTCAATAAATTTATCATGAAGCTTTGTGAGAAACTCATCAATGATGAAGAATTGTAATATGAGAGTTGTTTGTATTCCCCAAGAGAGAAAATTTTCTCCGAGCTGTCCTTGGGTTCTAGATGCGAAATGACGAAATATTTGATAGTGGTCCACCCTTTTCTAAGATTGATGTGGTAAGCCATGCATGTAACTCTAAGAATCTATCCTTCCATTTGGATGTTGGTCTTCAAGAGTGAATCCTTTTACATCATTAGGATATTGAAATGAAGGATTTTTTGGTTGGTGGAGTTTCTCCAGCATTTTCATCATAAGGCTTTTCAAGTGTGGGGTGAACATTGATGTTTCTTCTTCTTTGCTCATATAGGCATATCTTGAAACACTTTCTTCATCAAATGGGTTTTTGATGGGTTCCATTATTAGATCGGAGTATCAGTGTCTTCATTTGTCACAGCGTATATAAGTGCATAACATATTTTACATATAAATTTCCTATATTTATTTGTTATTTTATTGATAGTTTTTAGTATTTATTTCTCTTTTGTATTTTGTAGAATTTTAGAAACAAAGAAATAAAAGAGAGATAAAAAGGGCATATTTAGCACCAATTCAAGAATAAGGGACCGGCTAAAATAGATACCTTGAGCCGTTGGGAGGCTTCGCAAAATTGACACGTCAATTGGAAGGAAAATAAAAGGGACACTCAACTAGAATAGGATTATAGGAGAAATAGAAAAGAGGAACCTCACCAAATATAATGGAACGATGTTGTGCATTGTGGGAGCTGCTGAAATTCTTTCTGCAGTACTAGAATGATGTTGTATGGAGTTGCTTGGGGAGGGGAACATGAGTGAAAAAAAAACAATTGAACCTGAGAGACAAGGAACAATTTGGGAGCTACTGCACAATATTTATATATTCTAAAATTTTGAAACAAAAAGGGAGCATTTTGGGGATGAGATTGAGCGACTGGAGCAGGAAATCGAGAGGAGAATTTGAGGTATATTCAGAGTTGCTAGAACATTGAAGAAAGGGAGAGGAACATGAGAGAAGAGTTGGAGGAAGGAGAAGCTACCACAGTAATCTCCAACCATTAACCTTTCTTTTTTCATTCTTTTTGTTTTCTTTAATTATTTTGCTGTTGAATATATTAAATATGTGTGGCTAAACTTTTCTCTTGGTTAAGGGTGATTTCAAAGCCATAGACATGAATTTTGGGTAATTTTTAAGAAATTAATCATCCATTTTTCAATTGGGATTGCTGATCTTCTTCTATTTTATTGTTAATAAAGATTGTTATTTTGTTTATTTAAGTGTGCAATTAAATGATCATGATAGTTATCTAATTGCTAGGTTAGGAATTTTGATTCATAATTGTTAAAATTTTTTATCCACAAGTAACAGTTGTGATAAATGATTATGAGATATTTTCAGAAAATTGTATGAAGAATATCACACAAGATAAATGAACCAAGCTTATGTATTTGTTTTTTGGATTATGTGTTTGTTTCTTAGATTAACCTATCTTTCTTGATTGATTGCTTTCATTAAATTAAATTTAGAGAGTATGTTCCAGGTTATTTAATGAAAAGTGATTAAGTGAACAACTTGTTTTGTTTAACGATACAATAAAAAAAGATCGAGAAAGTTGTAGGATTGTTAGTTTCAAAAGAAAGTGAAAGATAAATTATATTTATTGGGTATATTCATGTCTAGAGGTGGAGAATCATTCCTTAACCATGTTTCTCATTCTATTTCAAAGTTCTAATTTCTAATTTTGCAATTTATAATTTTTTCTTTTGATTTTATTTCAATTAGTTTACATTTTAATTTAATTCCAAACCCCCATAATTTTTATTAGTCTTATTTATTATGTTAATTAATTTAGTGTGATTGAGTCAATAAAATTTTAATTAAGAACAATCTTTTACCTGAATGACCCTTGCTTACTACTTAATAACGACAACATATTTTGCAAGGATTTATATTGATACCCCTTTGGTGGCTTTGTGTGAATCATTGGTCCTGTTCCTTTTGAACTTGTGGGTTTTAATATTAGGTCTGAGCTTTTATAGG
>JASKGM010036059.1:0-23977 GCA_034509205.1 Ceratonia siliqua
CAACAATAATAATATAAGAACAATAATTTTACACAAATAAACCTCAAGTGTCCAAGGATAATTAACCACTCACCTTGATAGAGAAACTTGAACTAATCTTAACAAATTCAAGAATTTTCAAATGTTGAACATTGAATAATCTTGAAGGAATTTACAAGGAATGTGTCAATAACAGAACAATCTTGAATCCTAAAGATGTAGTTATTAAGAGTGAGGAGTCAAGGAATACTAGCCCCATAAATAAGAACTTAGCGTGTTGTAAATCAGGAGGGAAATTACGAGTTTCCCCCAAAAGAAAGCTGCAACTTCCTCTCTAGCTAAATGTTCAGCTTCAATAGTGAAAATTTTTACAAAAAGATGAGCTATTGAAATTTTTAGCTAGATAAAAAATGAAGGAACACAAGAAGACGTGTTAGTAGACTAGAAATATGGCTTCTCCTTGCTCGATCAAATGATGCACAAATAGATTTGCAGAGAAGAAATGCTACTGCTGGTGGAGATGAAAAAAATAAGACACCGATCTTTCTAGAGGACTAGAAAGTTGAGTGACATAATGGGGAGGAAATATCTCAAAAAGGGAAAAGAGCATTTGAGCGTGGCACTTCTAGCAAGTGCCACTTGGGTGGGCCAATTCTTTTTTCCAAAAGAATTAATAAAGATCTTAAAATAAAATAGATGAAAATAATTTGGGGAAGATATAGATCAAAAATTGCATAAGTGTCATTGCAACATTGTTTCACTTAGGCAAGAATAACACCGTTAGAGATTTCGTGACAAGTTGCCTTTATCACCTTGGTGACATTTAATCATTTTCACTTTACATTGCTCTCAACTCTCTCTCTCTCGTTGCTATCTCTCTCCTCACCGCCAAGCACTTTTCATCGTCAACAATTGCTATAACATGTTGGCTAAATTTCATTGCTTTCCCTCTCATTTTGAAGATTATGTTTGTGCCTCTGTAAATTGTTTGTTTCATGTATTCTTTTGACATGGTTTAACTAGATTTTAGAACTATAAAGTAAAAAAGCGATGCTTTCTTATATTCGTGTTTACCAAAAAGTTCATTTAAAACATGCTGCTATGTATCTTGTCTAATTGGCATTGTCATCAAATCAGTAAAAATTGTGAAATAGGTAGTTGAAACATATTCTTGTACTATAGAGACAATGACCCTGTCTTCCATTTGGGTAATCTAGTTTTTATTTTTGTAATTGAAGATTGAATTGGGTAAGACGCTGTGGATTATTTGATCTTAGTATTTTAACTTCATTATGTTATGCTTCTTAGTTTTATCTTGGTTTCAATTTTGTGTGATTCTTGGAACTAGTAACAATTTACTTCGGATTTGTGATATGTGAACCAAATCCATAATTTCTTAAAGTATATCGTATGAAAATTGTAAGGGTTCAATTGTAGATAATATTATTTTTCAGTTAGAATGGTATTAAATATAACTTTGATTAATTCTATCTGACATGACTAAGGATTCAGTTGGTTATATTCCATCTATTTATCTCGACTATATGCATCTACTTGAGTTAAATAAAAGGGTATCGATCTTTTATCTTTTCTTATACAGCTATTTCTCATAGAGGTTTCTTTTTTGGGATAAAAAATTCATAGAACAGTTAAATATAGGAGCTACTTGATTGTTCTCCTAATTCAAATTTAAAATATTTGAAAAATTAAATGTCAATTAAAATACATAAACAAATATCAAATTAAAATATCATGTATAATTTAAATAAATCAAATTCATAATTAATTTAAATTTGTCAATAAATATCAAATTAAAAATATTATCAAAATAAATATCAAATAAAAATCACTTAAAATACATCAATAAAAATCAAACTAAAATATCATGTATAATTTAAAAATATCAAATTACTAATTAAATTAAAAATAGTAATAAATACCAAATTAAAATTAATGTGAAAAATAAATACCAAAAAAAAAACAATTAAAGTACATCAATAAATATCAAACTAAAATATCATGTATAATTTTAAAATATCAAATTAATAAGTAAATTAATGATATCAATAAATATTAATTAAAGTACATCAATAAACAAAATTAAAATATCATGTATAATTTTAAAATATATAATTACTAATTAAATTAAATATATCAATAAATATCAAATTAAAAATATTGTGCAATTAAATATAAAATAAATATAACTTAAAATACATCAATAAATATCAAACTAAATTATCATGTATAATTAAAAATTATCAAATTAATAATTAAATTTCAAATAGCAATAAATATCTAATTAATAATTAAATTAAAAATATCAAATTACAAGAAATAACGTAATCAAATCCCATTAAGTATCTAGAGTTCACATATAGACTTATGTTGTAGTCAATATCAGTTATGTCAGGTGCTAGACAGGGTTCTCGGAGGGGCAGGGATAAGGGTAAGGGGAAGATTATTGCTACAACCTCTAACCCTTAGGTGGACTTGTGCTTTATGCGTTGGCACCAGATCCAATTTATGTTGGATTCAAATCGCCATCTACTGCCAGAGCAACACCAGGGTCAGCGTAGCCAGTGCTGTGGGGTCCTCCCAAGAAAGTCCTCACATCTCAGCGACACTGGAATCAGCTGCCTTTGATGGTTTGGAGTCGACCTCCCAAGTGAGTCCCCACATCTCACCCTCTTATGGCACGCTTGAGACCAAAGACCCCGTTGACAAGCGCATGTGGATAGAGACACGTAGGAGTATCTTCAAAGTCAATTTTTTTATCTAGCTTTGAACTCTCGAATCACCCCATGACCACACTTGGGAGTGTCTTCAAGCCACATTATCAACAGGCCTATATAAATGTCAAGAAAATTCTCAAGGATGTGAAGGACCACTAGTGGGACCTATTTAAGGTATTAATCAAAATTTCACAAATTTTATTCCATTAACTTCATTTTCTTGGTCATTGAATATAATTATATTATCTGTAATGTATAAAGAATGTAAATGGAATCCTCAATTCGAAAAAGAAGTCCACAAGGTGTAGAGGCATAAGTGCTATAACAACATACAAGAAGCATATAACAACATTCGGAAAGGGAAGTGTTTGGGCGAATGGTTGGGCACCACGATCAAGGGCCATCTCATGGAATATTGGAAGAGCCCACAGTTCAAGGAGCCCTTAAACCAAAACAAGAGGAATCGGTCCATGGATTAGGGTGCCACTGTCGATAAAACGGTTCCATCTCTTTTTATGTGCATACAAAGAGGCTCTTAAGTACTTTTTTTTACTTATAAACTATAATTAAAACTTTTTTATTATTCTAGTTAACTCTTTAATTCTTTGTTTGTAGGAAAAAGAGTTGGGGAGGCCTGTTGACGCTGCTGAGGTCTTCTATCATATTAATTACAACGACAAGAAAGGATGGGTCCCTCTCTACACTTAGAGCACTTATGTGAGTTACAGTATATTTCATTAAATTTTAATAATGTATGTTTATGCTTAAATGTGTTTAAAATAACTTCCCACTAATTATGATTTAACTCATGGAAAAATCCTACGAGGATCACAAAGCTCGTACCTAGAGGTTGGTCGGTTCTTCCATCAATAACACCCGTCTCTGGTTAGAGAATGTTGGTAGGAAGAACAAGAGGAGCCAAATATATAGGAAGGGTTTTGAGGCCTGCCTAGGCAACAAGCCTTTCTTAAGCTAGCCATTGTAGGCCACCAAGGATCCCTAACTTGCTAGCATGCTGAGGAGTTTTAAAAAGCGATTCTAAGAACAACAGGTCCGAATCGAACTACAAGAAGGCCGTTGGGCTAAGCATTTGCAGGTAATAGGCTATTTGGCCATCACATGAATCCTTTTGTAGTGGTTCTCCCCCTCCCATTAATCCCCTGGCCCTTTTGTATGATGCCATTGACTCTTTGGTTGAGTTGGATGGTCTTGATTGATGTATTACAATTTTTACATTTTTTATTACACTAATGTATTTAATTTTTAACATTTGAAATGATATTTGGTATAATTGATATACATTTTATTTTATCTATTTAAACTCTTTATGCTATTAATTTAAATTGTATTTTCATATATGAAAAAATATATATTTTATAATTTTTTATAAATAAAAACTATTTATAATTAATTCATTATTTATACTTATATTATACTTTTTTATTGTATATTTTATTATTTTGACCTTTCTCTAATGGATTCTCTAACGGTTTGAATCCGAGAGAATCTTTCTTACTCATGGTACTTTACCGTGAGACAATTAATTTATTTGGCAAAGTGTCTCGTGTGCATTCCTCTTTGGTGTATCCTCATAGTATGATTTCAGTGAGACACACATGTCTCACCGGACGCTCTCATGGTTTTTATACGTGGGACAATTCATTTATTCGACGAATTATCTCATGTGTGCATTCTGTGAGAAAATGTCAAATCTTTTTCATTTTCCTATGTCGTGTATCCTCATGGTATTGTTTCCGTGAGACACGTGTGTCTCACCGAAGCTCTCACAGATTTTATACGTGAGACACTTAATTTATCAGACGGATTGTCTCAAGGTATGATTCCTTAAGTTACTGTTACAAAAAAATTTGTTGGTTTCCTCTCTCGTCAGATCTCACGGAATGTTTCCGTGAGAGAGTTCCCATGGTAATGTTTCTATGAGAATATTCAGGAGAATAATTCAATAATATGCCATGATTTCTTCCTTCTTTTCTCTCAACATTCAAATATTTTCCCACGAATAATATCCGTCAGACCTTTTCTCCTGATTGGTTTGGGTATGAGAATATCTATAAGCATCATTCCACTATTCCCTCGATAAAAAATTATGTTGTAAAGTCCTTGAGAAACTTTATTTCCCATAGAGATTTTGGGTTTTCTCACATTTTTTTATGAGAAAATGCATGTTTTCTTGTAGTGTTGACGATTATCTAATGATAGAATAGGCGATTGAATACGTAATTATTTGATTTCATGTTCATGAGTAGTAATTTGTGGTTATTCATTATGGACAAGTTTTCTTTAACTTAAAAGTGGAACATTGCATGAGTTAAATAATCCACGAGTGTGAGATTTTTTCTTAGACCAACCTATGTTTCTTATCTTAATGCTTCTATTGAATTAAATCTAGAAAGCACCATTTCTTGGTTGTTTGATGGATAGAGAGTGAATAGAGAGCATCATCTCTATTTAACAATAATCTAAGGAAAGATTAGGGGTAGCAGAGCTTGTTGCTATCTATGGTTAGTAGTATGAATAAGGAGATGAGAATATTGTTAGTGTCATGATCATAGTTAATGTCTAGTGGTAGAGAGTGAATCCTTAGCTAGTTTTCTCATTATTATCTTCATTGCTATTTTACCTTGTTCTTTGCAATTCTTGATTTGGTTTAGATTATATTTTACTTATTTCCATTGCTCTTAAATCTCCCTTTTATATTTAGCAATTTAATTTCTTTGGTTATTATTCGTAGCTAATTAATTAGAATCAATCATATGCGGTAATGACCTTTGTTCTAAACGATATTCACCACTATAGTAGCAAGGATTAATTTGGTCCCCACTGGGTTCACATCACATGTCATGGCTCCAGTACTAGTTAAGCATGTAATGTACGATGTTTAAGGCAATCATCTAATAGCTGCTACAATTATCGATCATGATAATATTGTTTAGGGTTAGAGCTCTTTCTTCCCTCAGTTGAAAGAAAAATAAATAAGTGGCATCATGAATGATTTGTTGAACTTGAATCACTTGCTCCAACAAACTTGTACCTTGGTGGCACTATGTATATGGTGGTTCAAGGTGGAGAACCACCTAAGAAAATAGAGCCACATCGTGGCAACTTGATCTTTTATCTCTAAACAATAGAAAATTTCCTCAATAAGTTGCTATCATAAGAGCTTGGTTCTACAACCAAATAGGTCTTAATTTTGGGAACTTTGAGACGCCTATAGGTAGGGAGTTTAGCTAGAAAATTTGGATTTGTATGTTAGGGTTATAAGTTATTCAAAAAAACTTACTAGTCTCTAGATTAAGTTTAGGAAAGGAGTTCTTTAATTTAAATTGGTAATAGGAAATTTATAATTCTAAATCTTTTTTTACTCTTACAATGATGAACAGAATAGGAGAAAGCCACAAGAAATTTCATCTAGGATTTGGCCTCAAGTAGACTTCCAAGTATCAAGAGTAATATGGATTACTTGTGTGTGTTCAAATCTTCAAGTTAGTGAATGTGCTTACTTACCCTTGGATGCTTGTATTTTTGCATTTATATGATATATTGATGATTATTTGAAAGATGATAAAAATTTTAATGCAGAAGCATTGTGTATATATTTGAACAAAGTTTTAAAAAGAATGGTGCAAGTAATATGTTTTATTTGAAGTGTTACAAGTAAAGGAGTAAATTGTATTTCTATGTGACATGAGCTCTTTCAAAGTTAATTTGTGTATGGATGCATTATGTGAATAAATTTTTGGGTTATGAATTATTCTCGTTAATATGGTATTTTCATGCAAGTACTGGCATATGAGAGATTTCATTTCAATAAGAGTAAATAGTGAAAGTTTTGTAATTATTGAGTTAAATTTTTTCTGGGATCCATGTTAGATACGTGGTAGAACCACTAAGTGCACCTAGGTCACAACCTTCACCGGTTGAGTTTGTCCTGGTAGAGGGTCTGGTTTCCTCACCCCTCTTCGTCCTAGAGGCTGGGTGTGGAGCCATTACTCTTCTGCTCCTTGGTTGAGTTAATCCTAGAGGAGCTTCCTTCAGGTTGAGTTGGTCTTGGAAGAGCCTTCCTTCGGTTGAGTGGGTCCTAAAGTTAAGAACTTGGACTTCTTCTTTGGTTGAGTAGGTCCTGGAGAAGGATAGTAGGGTTCTCAATTTAGGTTATTCTATAGAACTTTAATGGATCCTGGTATAATATAAATGTGAGAGTGGTTTATTTTGAATGAATATGTATTACTTATGAAAATATGAAAGTTTAACATTTATATTTAAGAAGTTTTTACAAGCTTTTAGTCATCAACCTTACTCTCATTTATGTAATTTACAATTTCATTTCTTATTAACCTTATATTTTACCTATATAGTTACTTTGCTTCCCATATAATTATGTTGTTACTTTAATACATTATGATATAGTACTCATTTTCTAATTATTTTAAGAAGTATTTATGTATTAATCCTTGGAAATTTGGTATACTTTGGTTAGTATTTTCCCACTGACAGAGTCTATATGAGTCACCTTGTTATTCTTCATTTTTTTTTTTTCAAATCAAGCTGCAGGTGTTTTATCTTCTGATCCTTTAGTTTCTTCTAAGCCTGCTAATTAATATTGGAAGACATTTCTAGATGATGGTGGAGTACACTTATGGACACAGTGTACATGTTGGTTATGAGATTGCATGTGTCTTGTCTTGTTTTGAAATAGTCTTGTAATCATATTTGTACGGTTAAAGCTTAGTTAGTGTGTTTGATTTATGTATATACCTGACAAGTTGCTGTCTTTGGCCATAGAGGTCGTGTTGTGTTGTATGATTAGCCTGTCCACATTTTGGTTTACTGTTTATACCTCAGGGATAATTAATATTTAAGGGGAAACTCTTTGAAAATTTTTTGTATGATTTCCCCAGTGTTGCATCTTATTTGTGCAAGTCAGTTAGTATTATTATCCTCTTTATTCTAAAAAAAAAAATGCATATGATAGGTGAAGGTTTGGATGATGATCTTAATGGTAGTTTTATATGTCGGTCACCTACCCAAAGTTGGGACGTGACTAAAAGAAAATAATTAAAAAAAAATTGAATAAGGGCCTAAAGAGGGAACAAGAAGGCCCCTATATAAGGCAAAAAGATGAAATGAGATTGTGAGTAAAAAATGCGATGTAAAAATTATTGTTGGTTGATGTGTAAAATAATCGATATGTGTAAAATAGTTAGGTTATTTAAGATAGTTAATGGCCATATTAGCAAAATTTTAATGGAGATTAGATGGATAGACCAAATTGGAACTTTAAAAAAACTATGAGGACAACGTTGTTTAAATTGAAAATTGGAGGACTACATTGAAACTTTTTGTATAATAGGGAGACCAAAAATATAATTAGGTCTAACAAAAACTGTTAAATTTAATACCCAATAAAATGGTTATGTGAAATTTGATTAAATTATGATAGTTGAGTGTGTAATGTGCTATAATTAATGGATTAAAGGAAACATTGCAATGATAAGTAAAGATGTGAGTAAAAAATGTAAATTTTCCTATCTTATTTATTAGATATAATATATATATATTATTTATCACTTACCATTATCTATTATTATCATTATTTTATAATATATCAATGGTTAAAAGAGAGGTGTAAGAAAGATATAAAAAAAATAGTATATGAATATTATTACTCTCAATCAATTAATATATATATTGAAATAAAACTTGTGATATAATGCTAATGTCATATAATGCTATGACATTTTCACATTAGCTTCACTTAAGAAATTTAACCATTTTTTGAATTCAAATAATTTTTACATAACTGATCTAATCATTTTTTAATATTATATTAGAATGATAATTATCATATTTCTTGATATTTTATTATAACAATAATTATTATATGCTTCTGCCTATAGATTTATAAGGAGTATTGCACTTAAGATCATAGAGTTTATCACATCAACTAGTATCCTATTTTTTCTTTTAGCCAAACCATTTTACTAAGGTATAAATAGAGCATTGGATTGATGTATAATTCCATTTCCTTCATAGAAATTTGAAAATTCTGCAAAAAAATATTCACCACCTCTACCACTTCGAATGATCTTAATTTTCTTGTCTTTTTTATTTTCTACCTCATATTTATAACATTTAAACATCTCAAATGCTTGATCTTTTTATTTCATCAAGTATACATATGTAAACCTAGAGAAATCGTCAATAAATGTTATGAAGTATCTATTTCCACCTCTAATTAAATTTCCATTTAACTCACAAATGTCAGAATGTACAAGTTCCAATATTTCATATTTTCTTTCAATAGAAGGAAAATGTGTCTTTGTCATTTTAGCTTGTACACATACTTCACATTTATCTTTGATTTTACTAGTACCATTGCATTCAATTAAAAAATGCCTTGACATATATTTAATTTTATCATAATTACTATGTGCAAGCCTATTATGCCATCATGAAAATGATGAGTCAACAATATAAAGAGAAACATTTTTGTTATTCATATTAATGCTAAGTTCAAACATGCGATTACAATTATAGCCCTTTCCCACAAACACTCTATTCTTGGAGAATACAATTTTGTCACTCTCAATAACAGTTTTAACTCCTTTCTTATTTAATACATTTACTGAAACAAGATTCTTCATGATATTCAGAACATGGAGCACATTTGTGAGAACCAACTTCATTCCCAAAATAAATTGCAGTGTCACCATGCCTCTTCCACATCAACCTTTCCATTGTTTCCCATTAGACTTTCTGACCATCCGTCACTTGTTCATCGGTCTTGAATAATGTTTTTTCATTGCAAACATGAACAGAAGCATCACAATCATACCACCAATAATTGGTTTTGGAAGGGACTTCCATATTTACTTCAAAAACCAAACCAAAAACTATGTTTATTTGCATATTTGAAACCATGGCAACTATTTCATCAGCCATGTTAGCTTCTTTGGAATTTCCATTTTCCTTCTTTTGTTTCTTAAGCCAAAATCTGCAATTCTTCTTGAAATGTCTAGTTTTACTACAAAAGAAGTAAGTTTTCCCTTTGCTCTTTTTATTTTCTGGTTTGAAGTTTTATTGTGCCTTCCTCTTGTCTCTGCTGGTTTTGGATGGAATTTTTGCACCTATAAAGTTCACCTTACAAACATATGCATTATGTTTCCGTTGCAAAGTTTGAGTTTCCACTTGAATGTGTAAATGTTTTAAAATCAGATCCTAGTTGAAATTTTCTATGGTGTGCAATAACTTCTTCCTATAATTATTCCAACTTTGAGGTAATTTAGCAATGATAGTCCCCACCTAGAAAGATTCAGGAATTGTAACATTCTCATCTTTTAACTTAGAAACCAAAACTTGCAAATCATGTACTTGATCAAGAACATTGGCATTATCATTCATATGAAATTCAAAATATTTCATAATTAAAAACTTATATGCTCCTTGCTTTTCAATATTGTAAGTTGTTTCCAATGCCTCCCAAATCTCCATTAGTGATGAATTGGTATGGTAGAGATCACAAAGCTCGTCAGAATGTGTGTTGAGAATGTATCTCCTATATAAAACTTCATCATCTGCTCTTTTCTTCCTTTTCTCCACTAATTCTTGTGAATCTCCTTCATTTGGTGGTGGAATAATTTTCAGTTTTGGGTCAAGAAGGTAGGCCATCTTCATTGCAGTCAATAAGAACAACATTTTGTCCTTCCATCTATTGAAGTTAATGCCATCAAAGTAGTTGAGTTTCACAAAATCTTGATTCATGACTTTGAAGGCTGATTCTTGTGTTGTCTCCATCTTTTTGCAATGAAATAACATTTTAAGATTGTAAAACAAAACAGTAAAATGATTGAAGATGAAAACACAAACTTGTATACTTAGAACATGTACAAGACAATGTCCTTAAAACATTATTTACCCCGACTAGTTGCTACCAAGTTCAAGCCAATATGTTTCTAGGATTTATCCAAGCACCCAAAGAACAATATTTAGCAATGATAATATTCTTTCCTCAAGAACTTTTCTAAATAGATGAAAGGAAGTGAATATAGAGAAAATAGATTGTGTAAGTTTTTCTCTTATGGATTGGTTCTTATTTATAACATTTCATTAAACCATTGTGTCTTTTCATTGAACTATTATGTCTTTTTGATGAATTATTGTATCTTTTCATTGAACCATTGTGTCTTTTTGATGAAATATTGTATCTTTTGATTGAACCATTGTGTCTTTCCATTCAATAGACATAACTTTCCATGGTGTCTTGTCATTCAACAGATGCAACTTTTAGACACACCTTTCCATTTAATAGACACAATTTTTTGATGAACCATTATGACTATTCACCTACTTAGTTTGAAAACTAACTACTATTGGCCAACAAAGGTATTCAAATGTTAGCATAAATTAATTATATAATTCTCTCAAATTTATATCAAAGTTTTTATCAATCCAAATTGTTTCTCATCATTTTTATGGCAAGTTTTATAAAATCTAATTAATATAATAAAATTATTGAATTTATGATAATATCTCAAAGTCTGCCACTTTAAACTATAACTTTTTATCAATGAAATAAAATATAATTTTAAAAATATGAGAATATAAACAAATGTATGAAAAAAAATTTAAATATAAAGTCACTATTTTAATTTATTATATTATTAGCCCTTTTTTAACTTATTTTAATTGGGTGACTGTATTGCATAGGATCAAAAATTTAATTTATTATAAAATCAAAACTATGGAAAGGAGAAACACAGAAGATATGCACAAATAATTATTAGTGTTTCGATATGCACATTTTTATTATTATTTAATTTTTAAAATTTAGAAACATTAAATTTTTAATTTTAAGTAATTCCTCCACTAACTTTATAATTATTTACTAATAATTTTTAATTATAAAAGTAAATAATATCCTTCCACAATCTCACCCACTAACTACAAGAAATATGACATTCAGTGGCAACTCTTATGTGACAAACTTGTCATCACTAAAACAAGGTTTTCTATGACATCTTATAGATGTCATCACTAAATGTAATTGTCAGGGTTTTCTAGTGACAACTTTTTAATTGCATCAATAAATTCAAACTTTTCAGTTACAACATTCATTTGTGATCACAAAAGGTATGCAAAAGTCGTCATAAAAGTCAAAACTTATACCCGGTTGTTTATAAATTTTTGTGAGTTTAAAAAATTCATGATTTAGTGACGACAATTAGGATGCCATCACTAAAAACATTTTGTGATGACTTTGAAGCGTCACTAAAACAAGGTTTTCTATAACAACTTATATATCTCATCATAAAATGGCTTGCCTTTACAATTTCTTTTTGAAAAATCTAGTGCCCAAAACAGTGCATTTTATCCAAGGCCTCACCTCTCTTAACTTGCTGTAGAATTGTGCAATGTTGCAAGTCGTTAACCAAATAGAGCCATTGTCTCATCGACCCCACTTCCCCCTCGCATATGCCTACTATTATCTGCAGCGTCTCATCGCTCGTCCTCTCAACTCTTACGACTGGCATCTACTAGTGGTCATCTCATCTCTCGTCCTCTTGACTCTCAACATCTGCTTGTGATCACTGCTAGTATTGAGCATTAAGTTGAAGCCTTAATCTCTTCATTCTCTCCTTTCTTGTCATTTTCATCTATCAAACATTCATTAGTTGCTTTCCTCAACTTTTCTCTTCGTGAAAGGTTGGATATTCTCTCCATTTTCTAATCTTTCCTCTCCTAAGCTATTTTTATTTTTATTTATTTTTTTGTCTTCTACAGAATTTTGCTTCTATTTATGCTTGGTCCTTAAATAAACTTGTATGTATTTCTTTCTTTATAAGAATGGTATTTGCTTGTATTCTCTTTGTTTATGATTGTTCAATGCTATGGTTTCAAGTCCTGAAATCACCCTTTTGATTATAAATTGATTGGAGAAGCTGTGTTTCAACCTTACTTTGAGAACTCAATCATAACTTCACAAAATTAAGATGGGTGACTTGAACTAGTGTTTTTCAAGTGCCTAAAAATGGATGTTATGGAGGTTCTCAAGTGCCTAGAAGTGTTCAATGTGAAGGCATTAAGCCTTGGATGTTTGTAAGGTTTTGCCGTTTTGATAATCTAAAAGAAACTGTTAACTTTCCCACCAAGAAATGAATATATTCTTTACTCATATGCTAGAACCACACAGCCATATTGAGACAATGCTAAGCCTATCATCAAAGAGATCAGTTAGTAAACTTAAGTATACTCTTTAAACTAGCTAATATTCATTAGTCAAGGTGAATAAAGTTCACATCACATTCTAGTTTGTACTAAAGCAAACAGTACCGAGAATGCATGGAGACGCAATTTGAATGCTATGCCATTTTTGCTCCATTGGGAAGTGTTATAACTATTGATTGAATTCAAGTTTCATTAAGTAATAGCTCATGGCATCCTAAGGTTGACCAAGCAGTAGAGATGAATTTGTAATACAATGGTTAGGAACATGATAGAATGGTTATATGGGTCTTGAATTCAACACCTTATGTATCTTATCTTTATTTATGTGAACACCATACCCAAGTTGAGACTATGATAGAATTCTCAAGCAAAATTTCAATTATATAATTTAAATGCTCTAAGATTAGTTTTATTAATATGTTTAACATTTTCCAACTAAGTAAAATTTTAAAGATTGATTTTATCAATGTCTAATATGATATTAGAGTCTCAAACCTACATATATATTAGGGTGTATGTCACCCACATAGACATAGACATCCCACATAAAAAAAACAAAGATGGTGCAACATCTTGGATTTTGTTTCAATTATTCAGATCTTCAAAGCTTCCCTTCCACCACACAGGTACCAATGAATCTCATCGCTACCATAATACTTTGTTAGGAGCATTGTTAGACATTTGAATTTTAGCTTTATAAATTAATTTTTAATATAAATAGTTTGTCTTTAACCAGAAAGTTAATTATTTGTCATGGGTTTATCAATATGACCATATGCATGAGTGTGTATTGATTGTTGATATCTAGACAAACTTTTCATTTTCCTTTTAATGATGAAATATCTTTACCACTTTGTTTTCTTCTTCTATTCTGTTGTTTTTGTTGAAGTTTCTCACATTATTTTAGACAATGCCTTCTTGAGATCACCATTTTGGCCTTTGTACTTGTGCTCCTAATCTCATTTATTTATTTAGAGAGAAGTCTAGTACAAAGGATGGGTAAGTTAAAAGGATAAAATCATTCTCTTAACTCTTAGCCTAGATACATTTTGAAGAGTCCTATATTTTGGAGTTTGCAACTTGGATTCTACATCCCAAAATTGTATCATGTTACAAATATCATTTGATGTAAATGTTTATCTTTATTTATTTTACATAAAAAGTAAAAAGTTTTGTAACTGACTTATCTAATTGATACATGTAAGCATTTCTAGTTTTGTTGGCTCCATTATAGAACAAATAAAAACCGATTGCCTTTTGGTGATGAACGAAAGAGTTGTATACTATTAAAATGCTGATGAAAGTTATTTGTCATGGGTTGATCAATATGACCATATCCATATGAGTGTGCGTTGATTGTTGATATCTAGATGAACTTTTTATTTTTCTCTTTCTTTCTATATGTGTTGCCGTGATTCATATTTCATTTGAAATATCCAATCTCTTGTATGCTTAATCAAACTTGTTTGCTGACTGTCAAAATTAACATAATGCCCACAATGTTAAATAATGAAGATTGACATCCAAATCTAGTACTTTCTCTAACTAGATTAGTAGTAAACCATGTGATAGTCATCTAAGAGAAGCATAACATATATATTCGTATATTAATTGGTGATCTTGTTGATCTAGCTTGTAAGTTTTTGAATTTTAGATATGAGAAACCTTTTTGGTTAATGCAAGGCAAGTGTCAGGCTAATAGGAATTGGAAATGCATTATGGGAACTTATTAAGTTAGGTGACTAAAGGAAAGTTTGCACGTCCTTATTGCCATAAAGATGCTTCATCTCTTCCTTTGCAAAATAAAATTTGTTATATGGGGCATCGTTGCTTCTTGCCCATTAATCATCCATGGCTTCGAAATAGAACGGTCTTTCATAGAAAACTAGAATCTAGACATGCACTAAATGTGTTAACTGGTGATGATGCACTTGTCTAATTATAAAGTTTGGGAAATATTATATTTGGGAAAGATGAGAAGCAAAAACGGGATAGGTCTAGTGTTGCTTATAATTGGAGAAAAAGAAGTATTTTCTTCCAAGTACCTTATTAGAGAACTCTTTTGTTGTGTCATAATCTTGATGTCATGAACATAGAGAGAAATGTCTTTAATAATGTTTTAGGAATGGTGATGAATATGGTCAAAAAGACAAAGGACAAGTTGAAGAGTCGATATAACTTTAGTTGATCTAGCCATCAGAAAAAACTTACATCCTCAACAACAAGGTAACAATATATTGATACCAGTTGCATGCTATGCACTATCCTCACAGGAGAAGCTAAGAGTTTGTAACTTTTTGACTGTGTTAAAGGTTCTAGATGCATTTTGCTCAAATATTTCACAATGTGTCAATGTCTAGGAGAAAAAGAATTTTGGATTTAAATATCATAATCATCACATATTGTTGCAACAAATACTCCTACTTTCTTTACACAGATTACTTCCTAAGGAAGTATCTTTACACAGATTACTTCCTAAGAAAGTATATTAGCCTATAACATAATTGAGCAAGTTTTTTTGAAATTTGTGTTCAAAGTCTTTGATAGTTCATGACTTAGAACTTCTTCAGGAGCAAATTGAGATAAACTTATGTAAATTAGATTTTGTATCCCCTCCTGTCTTCTTTAATATCATGGTCCATTTGCCAGTTCACTTGGCAAGAAAAGCAAAGGTTGCAAGGCATGTCCAATATCGATAGATGTAACCCGCTGAAAAGTACTTCTCTTTAATCCATTTTTATTTTGTTCATTTTCTATAATTTTGTAGATTTTGTTCATTTTAACGTATGTATGTAGGTAATTGCTTACACTTAAATCATACGTCGCAATAAGGCTCATCTAGAGGGCTCAATTCTTGAAAGGTATCTTGGAGATGAATTCCTTACATTATTTTCAAGATACTTGAACAACATCTAAAGGTTTAACTCAGCTCTAAGAAATGATGATGGAGAAGTGAGACCTTCTCGTATATCGGTTTTTAGAAAATGTGGCCGACCAAAGGTGGCATTCAAATCAATTAGCCTTTCCAATGTAATGTTTGATCAAGTTCATATATACGTGGTTCAAAATTGTGTAGAGGTGTGGCCTTTCATAGAGTAAGATTGAGCTACCTTCCTTAAATAGAGGATGGATTTACCAATATGTCATGAATTTATTTCACATCTAGTCTATAGTTGTAGGAAACATAAAGAGGAGCTTGAAAGACACTCCTCATCAAATGTTCTACAAAGTCATAACAAAGAGTTCCATGGTTAGTTTTATGAACATGTAGATGTCATTGGATGAACAATACATTGTATGATAAAATAAGTGGGTACTGAGTTGTTCTTGTATGTTTATTATATGTTTCAAAGTTACATTCTCAAGGACTTGCCAATGATGAGTTCTTGATCTTAGTCATTGGCCCTTTAAAAATAGCATATTTTTATGAAACCTTTATGGTGAATGGATTTAGATTTCATACAAAGGATTGTGCTCAACAAGGAAAAACCTAAAAAGTGGAATTCTTATGAGGGGTGATGATGAAGATCCAGAGAACGAGTACTATAGTGTACTAAAAGACATTTTAGAGTTTTCATATATGGGGAAGAAAAGGTTTACCTCTTCAAATGTCTTCGATAGGACATGGCTCACTTGGGAAGAAGATATAGAGTGGATAAATATGGATTCATAACTATAAACACCCATGCTTCTTTGAAAACTAATGAGCCTTTTGTGTTAGCTTCTTAAGCAAAACAAGTGTTTTATGCAAAAAACATGATTGACAAAGGTTGGCTTGTTGTTGTGAAGACAAATCCTCGTGACCTTTATAATATGCCTGAACCACATAATGATAATTTAGATGATAGTGAAGATGATTTATCAATCAATGAAGAAGATGTTTTCCAACATGTAGAGGTTGAAAATGAATTTCAGTCCACCAATGCCATAGAAAGTTGTCGAAAATAATTGAGAAAGAGATTTTATTAATGACAATGAAATAAACGAGGTTGGAATTGAGGAAGATGATGAGGACTTGCTTGAGAATGAGCCTTCAAGTGATGATAACTTGCCTGACGATAATGCTACACCTGATTAATCTTCGTCCACTGCCTAACATTTGCTGTACTGATTCAAGTATAATAGTCAACTATATATTAGACTACTTGCATATCATTAATTATACTTACTTATTGATTGATGTTATGTGTTTTGTTATATTAATTATTATGTTTACTTATTATTGTAAGACTATGATAATGTTTGCCATTCTGATCAAATCCTTTAATATGATTCTATAGGATATGGTTGGACGTGGTAGAGGTAGTAGAGGAAGAGATGGTGGTGGAAGAGGTAGCTCAAATGTTGACACGATGTTAAATTTACCTATACCACAACCCAGTATGAGGAGGTTCACCAAACTCAACCTACAAAACCTAGTATTGAAGTAGCTAATAATGCAGGTATCATGGATATTATCAAACAAGATTTGAACATTTTAATGTTTTATATATTTCTTAGTTGATACACTTGAAAGCTTCTTGCAGCTCAAATAAGAATGGAAGGGGGAAGTACAAGTGCATCAGAGTGGACATGAAAGCAACAAAAAAAGGAAAACTAAATGTTAATATACCTTATATTCTAAGAGCAGTTAGAGAAAATGATAGGGATCTTGTTAACTACTGTGGTTAAGTGGCAAGGATGTTTACTTCATTAACTCAAAACACTTGGAAAGCAGTGTCACAAATAATTAGTCAGCAAATGTGGCTAAAGGTAAAGGTAATAAATCCGTGTGCTAACTTATAAACTTACATTATATATCTTGTATAAGCTAATCAATTATGTTTCTTTTAGGAGAAGTTCAACTTTGAAGGCCAAAATGAATGGTGGTTAGAGGCATTTACCTTAGCCACTATGTAACGGCGTTACAAGTCCTGGAGAAGTTGATTGCATAATGTACATAAGGTTAACAAATATACCAAAGTATGTTAGTATTGAAGATTGGAAGCATTTGATTGCTTATTTTGGTGGTGAGAAATTTCAGGTACGATAATGATGATCTTATTTAATCAAAATCTTTTTTAAGGCTATATAATTTTATTAAACTTTAGATTTCACTCTGATTGTAAGTTAGAGACATGCACAAAATAAAACAAAAGTAGTGACTAAGCATTCTTATGGTACGAAGTCTTTTATAGAAGTTGAAGAAGCAAAGATAATCCTCTTATTCTTTCCTATTTCTTACCCAATTTTCTTGTTATGAAATTATTATTACAGTTTACAACCTTAATTGTCTTTTTCTTAATAAATTTTACCTAGAGAAATCCTAGTACTGGAGAAAAGACATCAATAAATAAAGTTTGGATGCCACAACATATATACTAAAATGACTAAAAAATGAGAGGTGGTATGGTTTGACCCGAAGTCACAAGAAATTCATGTAAGCTTTTAGTTCTCACTTATAAGTCATTGAATCAATTTCCCATACTCATAAAAATGTTACCAACCAATTTATTCAACTATATAAAGTAGGAGCTTCATGACCTTCTCACTGAGCAACCCCTAGAAGGTGATAGTCCCTTAACTGCAGATGACATGTTATTGCAAGTACTTGATACTATATCTTGCTATCAAGGGTTATGGAAAGAAACCTCAAACAAAGAAGGTGAGGGGACAACAAAATGCGGATGTTATAGTTCATTAGAAGCTTGAATAAGCTAAAGTTTATATGGAAGATAGCATTAGAGATGAAGTTCGGGAATAAATTATAGATGAAGTACAGGAGGAAATTACTTCCCAAGTATGAGAGGAAATTACATCAAAACTTGATGCTATGTTTCAAGCACGTATCAGTTACATTTTACCTTCTTTTTCTAGGTAATAGCCTCATTTCTTACTCTTATTTATCTTTAACTACTTTTTGAGTATTTCTGATCTCACTAATATAATTAACATCAAGTATCAACTCAAGATCCATAAACGCATATATTGGTTTCCCTAACCTTCCGTAGTAGCTTTCATTTTTTTATTTGACTTGTAGACATAGGTTGTTGAATAATTATTTCTCATACTTACAGGTTTTGTAATTTGTTCATATTGTAATATCCCCAAGAATATGGTTATAAAATGGAACTGGTTCTATTGTGATTAGAATGAGGGGTTGTATGCATTTACAAACATTTAATCTTTGAGATATTAAAATATTTAGCCCCCTACAGATTGAAGTATTACACCTTCTTAAATTTACACGTATGAGTGTAATGGTTTAATTCTCAAATGCCAAATACCTAATATGCCTAGTATTTACCTGAATGTGCTTATTCATATATGAGCTGAAGGCCCTTATAGTGCATCAAAAGATTGGTAAATTGGGTAAGTTCACGGTGCAAAAAAATTGATATTGACTAGTCCTGTTTGTTGACTAGTCTTATTAATGTTGATTGGTCCTGTTTATTGAGATGAAAACTACTAGAAATACTTTATCAAACAAACGATCTGATAATATTGGAATTGGCTTGAGACTTAGGTTTTTATGCTTCATTTTGACCAATCGACTATCATAAGCTTTTTCCTGCCTTGAATATTACAAGTTTCTTATAAGCAAATTACTGAAGCTCCTTCTATAGCACATCCTTTGGAAGATACAGGAAGAAATTGAATTTCATGAATGAACTTTGGATATTTGTGTTTGATATGCTTATAATGTTAGATGTTGGACTCTCATATATGTTTTAGTATACTTTGAGTTTCATCTTATTCGAAATATGCTTGAATTTGAAACCCCAAATGTTATGTATAGTGGAATATTATGTTGTTTAATAAATTTGTGGATTTAAACATGTTGTATTTTTAATAGTGTTGTTATAATAGGTTCAAATATGTATTAGTTGATTTTGATGTTTAATATAGGGGTTTCTATGACAACAAAAGCATGTTGTCACAAAAAAGAGTTCTAATGACGATAAAGCATGTTGTCACAAATAAGGGTTTCAATGACAACAATGTTAATGTTGTCACACAAACAAAGGTTTCAGTGACAACAAAGCATGTTTTTAGGAATAAAGATTTTTCTTGTAACAAAAAAAGGGTTTCAGTGATGACTTGCTAATGTCGCCACAAAAAAAATGTTTCAGTGATGACAAAACATGTTGTTACAAATAAGGGTATTTCTTGCCATAGAAAAAGTTGTTTTAGGGATGACTATTTGGTTGTCACAAATAAAAGTTTTGGTGACGACTTTGGTCATCACAAAACATTACTTTCAGTAATGACTTGTGAGAATATATATGAAACTAAATTGTTAGTGAACCATTTAGTGACGAAGATTGCTGTCACTATAAACATGTTTAGTGACAACATTAATGTCATCACTAAATCTATATCTTTTAGTGACGTCAAGAGTCGTCACAAAAGGTTACCTTTCAATGACAACTTTTGTTTGTTGTCACTAAACCTTTAGCTATGGAGTATACGCAATGAGTTTTAGGTCGTCACTAAACATTGAAAAGTCATCACTAAAACTCTTTAGTGATGATATTCAATATTCTTTGTGACGAAAAAAGTCGTCACAGAAAATCAATTTTTTTGTAGTGACTATCTCACTATCTTTTGAAATTTGAAAAATATATTCATCCCTTTCACACTTTTTATGAGTTAAATTTAGTAGACAAAGGCAACATATAACTTCAAAATCATATATAATAATTAGAATAATATAAGGAAAAACACAACTTTCAAGTAATCGTATGCTTCTTCTTTTTCTAGTAATTAAAAATGTATTATTAATTTTTTCTATATATATATTAGTCTGAATTCAATTTATTTTATAATATTTTATTATAGATTTACAATTTAATGATAAAAATAATAGAAAATAATAAAATTGTATCTTATTTTTTTTAAATAATAAATTTAATTATAAAATATTTCTTTGTTTATATTATATATGCTTAAGTTTTTTCCTAATAAAAAATTTTAGAAATAAAATTATATCTATTATATTAATTTATTGGTTAATTGATTTTTTACTTTTCATTGGAGATTGTTATATAATTTAAATATTATAAAAATAATCATAAATTATTGAATTGGACCTCTAAATATATCTTTTTTTTTTCAATTTGGTTTTTTAATTTTAAAGTGTCAATTTAGTCTCTCAAAATGTTTTTTCAATTTAATCCCTCTGTTAGCTTAGTTAAATATCATTTAACAATTTTGCTTAAATGAACTAATGGACTGCCACTTGGCTATTAAATCTAACGTGACAATTAAGGTTACATTAAAAAAAAGTTAAGTCATCTAAAAGTAGATGACTCATTGAAAAATACCTCACTCGTTTTCTTTTTAAAAATAGATGACCGTTAGTCTTTTTTTTTTTTTTTAAATGTAATCTTAATTGTCATGTTGACATTTAATAGCTATATGGCAACTTTGTCAATTTATATTAAAAAAAATTGTTAAATAATGGTTAATTGGACTAATGAGAGACTAAATTGAAGCAAAATTTTTTTAGGGACTAAATTGAGACTTTTTAAATTTGGAGGACCAAATTAAAAAAATTCTATATTTAGAAGAAAAAATCATTAATTTACTCAAAATAAATAATCCCTTAAAAATTATATTTTGACACCAATTTTTTTGACTTTTTACACCTATTTATTTATCTTTAATTTAATAAAAAAAATTATGTAAATAATTTGTATGATAAAATGCTTTTGTAATTCACTATCCAATCTCTAATTAAATGCTTCTTCCATGTGATGGTTTCGCATACCAACTATATGTTGGAAAATATGTGAAATGGTTGACACAATAATGTTTTCATTAGAGACTTTAAAAAGTCTTTATAAAATAGTATTCTCTATTATATTTAAAAGATTTTTGAAGAAAAATAGTATGTCTTTCATCTGTGAAGATTTTTATGTGAAAACATTAGTGAAACAAATCAATTGTTTTGGTTATGCAAAAACAATCAACGGTTTGTTGAAAATTTTATTTAAATATTATAGAGACCGATAATTGTGAAATTGATTAAGTACTGAGGCCTCCAATTGAATACTTTATCAATGTTTTGATGGATTTTTTAGAGCAAATAACTAGCTTTCTGAGTGTTTTCATGTAGGACAATGGAGCAACATTGCAAATGGCATTTAAAGCTCCTCCAAGCCAAAAACTAGGGAGCTTGGCACCGTAGCCCCAACCTTAGCAAGCCATGGTTGTAAGAGAAGAGCAACACCATCCAAACTTCAAAGAGCCTGGCACTATAGCTCCAAACACTACAAGCTACGGCTCCCACCACCTTAGAGGCTGGCACCACAGAGCCAACCCTTCCATGCTGCAATGCTAACAACTAAATTGGTGTCAACAATCTAGCCTTCTATGCCGCTACCCTTGACATCTAAAGCCATGGCCCTCATGGGTCAACAATCATAAATATTAACAAATTTAGCATAAAATTTTGACTTGGAAAAGAAGCCACTAAGTTTGGAGGCAAAGTTCAAGGACCACGAGGGAGTTCTTGAAGGCATGAAGTGAGGAAATCAAGATTTTTGGGCTTCCACTGTTTTATTTTTTATTCTCTTTACTTTTCAACTTTGGAATTTACGATGTTGGTTGTATTTTTGAAACTTGATTTTACAACTCCTTTAATGGAGAAGATTTTCAGTCTAGGATTACAATTTGAAACTACATGTAGTTTAACTTGATTATATTTCTCACTAATCTCAATTGATTATTGTTGATTGTTTTCTCTACTTGTGCTTAATGTTTTCTAATTGACTAGCCATTGATTGGATTGAAATTGAGAACCATAAGGACTTTGGCAAAAGGATTTTGGGGTTTTGCCTTGGGTAGAGAGACGTGTGATTATTGAGCAAAAGCCTTGAGTTTGTGCATGATACAAATATACTGGAACAAGATATGCTATTATAAAAGGGATTGAACTTAATGAATTCTTAGATTATAAATTACTCATAGAAATATAGGATAGTTCTAACTCGGAATATTTCCATTGACTCTTTGGAAAGATAATTGGATGTTTTAGGACCTTGGCTAGTGATTGAGATAATTAATTGAGTGATTGAGGAAGGAATTGAGCCTTACGAAGTGTAGGGGAAGATTGTAGTCCTAGACTTGTCAAACTTAGTGATATTCATCTCTTAGTTTATTACTTTAGCTTTATTGCCAGTTTGCATGTCCTTAATTTAATTAATTACAATTGATTAGTTTAATTAAGATTGGGAGGGATAATTTTGATACTTAATAGTTTGGTAGCAAATCCCAGTGGGAACGATTACTTATCACTTTATTACTTGCAAAAGGTTTTTGTTTCTCTATTTTTTTTGATATTGATACCAACTTCTCAGTCTTAAATTGTACTTTTCTTTTAATTTTATAGGTGTTATAATTTATTGCATGTGTGGTTATACGAACTCAAATTCTCTCTTCTTTGATCCTGAGATAGAAAAAACTTGCCAAAGGAACAAAAAGGAAAGAACTCAATCTTTAATCCATAAGCATGCAATGGCTAAAGTAGTAGACGATGAGCAGCCCCGGTCACTTAGGGACTATGTGATAACTGCCGAGGCTATCAGATTATATCATTTATATCCAATCTACCAACATAACACTAACTGTAGTATGTGGTAATATTGGGTCGAATCCTTGGACTACTCTGAATATGTCATCAGACTAGGAGACTATTAAGTGAGGGGGGGTTGGATTGCGTGAGTTTTTCCTAAGGAAAGTGATGAAAGCAGTTGATAAGATGTTTGAAAATCACCAATCCAGGGGACATAAACCAGCCTTTATGTTCATCTTTATTGATCAATATTTATTCATTTAATCACCACACAAGTGCTTGGTTCAGAACACAGATGCCTTTAGTATCCTATGGAATCTCTACTAAGCAAGCACTCGAAATTTAACCACTCTATTGTTAGATAAATTAAGCAAACATCTATCAGCAAAGTTACCTAAAATCAGATTCCAACCAAGCTAAACAATTTACCAAAAAGCTTTGTTACTTTGTTCATCTCCTT